>LS492828.1:363780-394622 GCA_900490845.1 Pristionchus japonicus | reverse complement strand
CACAACCATCCATAAAACCAACGGAAGAGAACGTTGTTACCGAACGGAATTATCTCCTGAGAGGACATCAAGAATGTCATTCAAGTCTCTTCTACAATACCTGTAACTCCCAGAAGATGGACTTGGAATGACGATGGTAGTAGTCACGAAGGGGAATGTATTCAGTCACTTCCTCAATGAGGTCTGCATTCTCCCTTCACTCTGTATCACAGAAATCAGGAGAGAATGTATGAGCCCGGGAACTAGATGTTTCAAACCCAATGGATATCGACCATATTAAAGTGAATACACACCCTGGCGACAAGGATTCGATCTACCTGGTCCACGAGCCCCACAGCCGGCTTTTAGGAATTCCCCGGTTCTGGGTTTTTCATACATTCTCTCCTGATTCTTATGGTATATCGTACCTGGTTCTTCTTCCCGATTCGTTCAACTTGCTTGTAGAACCAAGGCTTATGCCATCTACCAATCGCATTGATTTCTCCATTCTTGGGAGGACCATCGCTAAATCTGAAGAAAATTGATAAGAACATCGATCGATGTCTCCTATACCGTACCTTCCCTTCATGACCACTCCCATCTCCTGGCTGAATTGGATTCCCTCCACGAATTCATTCTCGGCTACAGTACTCTCCGCTTGCAGCTTCTCAGTCATATCCTACAGTACTTCGTTCATCTATTGATTTTCTACAGTCTACCGTACCTTGAATCCTCCAACGGGCATATAAGTCAGTTTGACGAATGGTTTGGAAGGGATGATTCTGATAGTGGCAGCGACGAGGAATCCGAGTGTTCCGTGACTCCATGGAATACCGTAGAAGAGACCTTGACTCTCCGCATCTTCTGTTCCCTACAATGAGCAGATTCACAACCATCTCCCAATCTAGTGATTCATTTCCATATAATATCTGATTATCGAAGGCATCACAAATTCTCTAAACAAAGGCATAAAATTCGATGCTTATCGGTCTTATCACTGATCGCATGGGCAGAAAGTGTCGCCTCATGGCTTTGTTAACCATGCGAGGATGACCTCTTGATCCCTCTTTCTACCCATTCAATTCCCAAATAGATGAGTCGGACCACTCCATCATTCCTTCTCTCTTTACCTTCTTAGCCACAACGAGACTTCCATCTGCAGTCACTATCTCGTATGATACACAGATGTGTTGGAAGAGACCGTACTTCCTTCCACTCGATTCAACTCCACATCTGAGAAGATCAAAGATCAACTTATTCCATAGCAAATTGAGGTAGAGATTGCACACATTAATCATTGGATGACTAACCCATTGATCATTCCTCCGACAGTAAGATCATCTAATTCGGGTACAATGGGAAGTGAATATCCCCTTGGAAGGAGATAATTAGTAATCTCTCCCATCGATACCATTGGTTCGACTCGGATTGTACGTGCCTCCTCATCGACCTGAAGTGATCCTTCCCAATCCATTCCATTCCATCACTATACTCCTCACCTCGAGAATATCAATGAGAGAATTGGTAGATATGAGAGTGGAAGTATTCTTATAGAGTGGATATCTGAATGACATCGTACTCCAACCCGATCGAGCATTGCACATCTTCTTCTTCTTGTCTCCACTCGCCCATTCTCGCACCTGAGAGAAATCAAAGATCAATCCTCTCTTCCCTCCTCCTCTTTCCAACCTCTGCTTGAATCTTAGCCACTTTCCTATCGTGAGCTCGAGGCGCTGAATTCACCTGATATTGAATTGCATTATTTCACCACTCTCAATAATCAATTATATCAGCTTTCTCTAATAAGCAATTAAGAAAAAGAGGAAAGATACGAAATGAACGAGTCGATTCCTCGCTCTTGTGAGTAGATCATAGATGAATGAGAGAGGAAGAAGAATGAAGCAGACGGGAATCCATCGGAGATGATGGAGAAGGAATTCGAGTAGGATCTCAGTCAGAGGAAGACCCGATGAGGATCCCATATCTGAAAGGCATTGAAGGGATTGAAGGAGACGATGGAATGGAGATGAGATGGGATAGAGAAGGTGTGAAGTAAGAGGTGTCAAAGGAATGATAACAGAGAATTGGAGTAACCCGTGATCTGTTGTTTACTAGGAAATGCGCGAAATAGGAACGCCTTACCCATAAACATTTCAGTGAAACGTTCCCACAAGCTCATAGTCGAAACCCAACGTTAGACTGAAACCTAGAGGGAATCGCGACATTATTTGATGGCCTTTTTATTGCAAGGGAGGGAATCAATAGATAAGGAATAAGCCAACCAACAGGGTCAGAGTTTAGCACATAAATAGTAAGAGACTACAAAAGAGAATAGAAAAGAGGGAAAAAATGTCAAACAAAAATCTCGAATGTACAAGTAGAAGTAGTTACTATCCCTGAATGAGAACCATTTCGAGGTCGATTCTTATCTCGCTTTTGTACACTCATTCCATTGGGCGAGACGGATCAAAAAGTGTTGTGAAAACAATTTTCGAAGCAGATTATTTCTCCTAGAATACACGACGATCTAACAAATGTGAATGTTGGGTATGGCACATCCCCTATGCATATCTCCACTAATCTTCCTTCAACTCTCACTCATCACTCTTCAAACAACTCTTCCGTCCAGTCGAAGGGAGAGAGAGGGGCACATCAAAGTCTGCTCATCACAGCATGACTACTCTACAAGTGTTTGTATGGGCGGAAGACCGTCAAAGAGATCTCTTCCCCTCTCGATCAGTCATTCGGCTGTCTCTAACAAGACTCTCCTTCTCCCTTTATCACTCCTCCTTCCATCATCTATCCCTTCTCGTCCTTGATTGGGTAAGGATGGGGGAAGAGATCAAAGAGCGGTCCTCTCATCCCTCATCCCTATCATTACCTGTGTATACTCGTGTCTTCCTCATTACATCTCCATCTCAATCCTCTCTCTCTCTCTCTCTCTCTCTCTCTCTCTCTCTCTCTCTCCCTCTCTATCTTCCTTCCAATCACCGCCATCTAAGCTGTCATCCTCCTTCTCCTACTGTGCTTCTCCCTTCCTCCTCATCATGATAACCATCGACTGTTAATCCCCTCCACCTGGCCATCTCCTCCCCCCTCCCCCCCCCCCTCTCCTCTCCTCTAACACGCATCTCCTATCTGCTTACACATATTCCTCACATCATCCCCGTCCCCCTTCTCAATTCGGTCTCAATCCGCCAACTCAGTCATTAGAGTATCTCCAACTTCTTTCCCTTGGCGGCATTGAGTCTCTCAATCAAAGGAGAGACCTCCCATTAGAAAGGGGTAAAAAGAGGGCAAGTTAACCGCAATGAGTACATCTCACTCCTTTTTTAGCCTTGGTCAAAGCGTGCGCCTCTCTTTGGTTCATTGCGTGTTGTGGTAGTTAAGAAGAAGGAAGGACTACGAGATATTTGAAAGGACTCGTTTCCGATTGGAGGAGAAGGAGGAGAAGGAGAGAGGAGGGATTGATAGATCTCTCGATGGAATCGAATCAAACGCAGCTGCCATTCACGAATATACAGTATCCAGAGAGTGAAAGAGGGAAGGGGTGAATCGAGGGATTGATTGAGGGACAAAAAGGAGTCAATTGGAGAATCTTCCCTCACTCTCAATTACATGCCAATCACACTCCCCTCTCTCCCTCAATCATCTCACTTCTCTTCTCATTACAGATGTATTTGTTCTCGTGTCCTTCATTGGCCTACCTTATGATTAACAAACAAAGGGGAACACGAAACGGGGCTTGATTATTCATAAGGGGGAGGGGCTGGCCATTCCCTCTGGTTCTCTCATATTTCGCGCACAGTATGCCTCCTCTCTCCTCTCTTGCTCCGCCCCCTTCTCTATCTTCGGTCCTCTCTCATTCATCTCTCCCATTCTACAACCCTCCACTTCTCTCCTTCTCTCTATCAATCATGGCCAAGAACTCGTGTATTCAGAAGGAACGACGAAACGAAAGAGAGAGGAAACGAGTCAATCAGGTATACTATCATTTTTTTCCATAATCTATTCAATCTCTTCATCTTCAGGTCAATCAGGGATTCAATCAATTACGTGCTCGAATCGAACAAGTTTCTCTCAATAAGAAGTTGAGTAAGGCAGATACTCTGAGAGAGGCAACTCGATACATTGCCCATCTCAAGGAATTGCTCAAGAATGGATCTTCCGTCCCTCAGAATACGGTACGTTCATACACAAACAGATAGATACCACGTGTAGCAAGAGCATACTACTGTCTACGGTACTCATACTCGTTTTACAGTACACCGTTGCTCATGAGAAATCCTCCGGATATCCGTCAGACGAATCATTCAATTCTCATTCCCCAATAGAATACAAAGTGGATCAGAATCAACTCAATCAAATACACTACTACATCTCTCATGGTGAGCCAATATACTTCTTACTCCATTTCCACTCTGATTCTTTCCTATTTATGTCCTCACTAATCGATACTCTTTCAGACAGTCAATAATCCATCTTCGTGACCCACTCTCCCTTCTCCTTCTCTCTTCTTCATTCATCTCGGGATCAAACGGCACTTATCTCAGTCTTCTAATTCCACTCATCCCTTCTTCTCTACATCTCTTCCCCTCCTTCAATCCTCGATATTTACTATCCCATTCCATTCCAAAGTGTTCAATCGAGTATTCCCTTATCGATCGTGTTCCATCTACGGGTTCCTTTATCTTTCATGTCTCCGATCAGTTCATAAATCATTACTGCCAGTCCGATGAGTGGTACCCGCATATTGATGTCTCTTTCATCTCTTATCTCTTCTCTGTCTGTGGACAGTGAACAGGAAGTACCGATAGGTCGTCCATTTACAGCCATCCTGTTCAGAGGCCAGCCAACTCACAGCCAATCGACCACCTTTCCTTCCTGTTACAGGTAGACAATAAGGGGAAATATAGACAATTAGACTCTCCTGCTTTCCATATGCCCTCCTCTCTACACATACAGAACCTCAGTCCTTTTCTGTCTATGAGAATAGGAGACACCCCTCAATTTGGTGAGTGGTTGAGAAGGGAAGGGTATCGAAGAGAAAGAGGAATAAAAAGAGGATCCCTTAGATGGGCTAACTGTCTATCCAGTAGTACCAACTGTATGGATAAAGAGAGTGAATCCTCCTTTGTCTTCCCTCCAATTCCCCTCCCCCCCCCCCTCCCTCCCTCTTTCTCCCTCGTATTCCTTCTTCCTGTCTCTATCCTTGACTGTTCACACTCCCAGTCCACAACCCACCCATTATAAGACAACTAAATTATGATCCCTTCACTGTCCAATGTTCCCTCGAGCCAGTTAATACTAAAATGGAATGGTGTAGTGCAGACAGGAGACAGTCGAATGGGGTCTCAGCCAGAGGAAGGAGGAGGGAGGGATAAAGGGGGAAGACTCAGTAGGAATCCTTTCTCTTATCGTCCCCGTCATCTCCTTCAACTTCATCCATGCATGGAAGCGTCAAAGAGAGGGGGGAGGGGGAGGGAGTGACCACATACGGGGAGGTGCTAATCGACCATCCAAAAGGGAAGAATCTCAGTTGCGCAATCCATCCAATCGCCCCCTTCTACTCTTTCAAGGGATAGAGCCGCCAATCCATGAGGACACGAAACAAACAAGTGGGGCATAGATTGAATAGACCTTTCTAGACTCCTTCGATTAATCAAGCCTTCTCTTTCCTCCCCTTCAGTCGCCCCTTCTCCAGCTGATATTGAGCAATCATTCCTCAACACTTATCGATCCATTTCACGATTACTCAACTAATACCCATCTCGAACCCCCAACCATTCCTCGAATGAGCTCGATGATCCGTTAAAAAGACCCCCACTCATCGAGTCTAGGGGCTATAACGGAAGAAAGGAGGAATGAATAATGGACTCAATTTCGTGTCCTTGGTTGACGGTAGCACGAGTAATGTACATGACACCAAACTGTCGGGAATCGAGACTATTACATATGAATGGATAATAGAGAACGGAGAGTGGTACGGAATGAACTGAGAATTAAGCCCCTTAGGGACTTCCCCAGGGTAGAGACACAGTCCCCTTCTCTCCTCCCTCCATCGATTGATGGACACTTCACAATGAGATCTGTCTAACAATCATCTCGATGGATGGAGCCTGCCATTCTCTCCTCTCATACAACAATACTGTCTCTCTCCTGCATCAATTAATGCCCTTTCCCATTCTCACGAAACAACGTTTATGGTGTAGACTCGTCTCCTCAAAATTATCCATGTACACAATTAGAGATGCAGCTATGAATGAGAAGAGGAGGGAAGATAGATACACGCATCGGATCAGACCAATTGTGTTGTGTTGCGCAAGAGATACTAAGATCCATCCATAAACAGTGTGATCACATTGATGATAGGAACTGATAGATCGTTGATACTTGATTGAGGGTAGACCAATTAGTGAAAGAGGAGAGAGAGGAGAGACTATCCGACAGTAGAAGCCTTCCCTTTTGAGGACTTGGAGATGAAAGAGTCCTAGAGGGCCAATCAACACTCTAATTGGTCGAATAATGAAGAGAGGAGAAAGACTGACCGCATGGGGTCAACAAGAGAGAGACCACCCGAGGCATCTTGACTACTCACGATAATGAGAGAAGGTTAGAGAATGGAAGGGGGAAGAGGAAAGGAAGAGGGATGAAGCAGGAGTTGAGAAGATTACTACATAGGCCATAGGTTGGATGGGAAACCGGAAAGAGAGTTGCATCGTGTAGAGATAAGTGAGCAATCGGAGATTACGCAATCCACGAGTTAGCAGTTAAGATTTGGTGAGTTAATATCTGTTAATCGGTGTGGATCGAGGGAGATTGACCTATCTCTACTATCATGGGTGAAGGGAGGGGAGGAGGGGGAGACTGTCCGGAAGAAGTGATATTTGTCCAACCAATTAGAGATTATGCAATGAGAGACCAGAGGCAGTTAAGAGGATTACACCACCAATCAAGTGATACACTTAAAGGTACTCAACCATGACATGGAATACCCATGGGAAGGAAGGAAGGACTCACTATCATAATCCTGATTGCCAATCCCATCCACTCAATCAATCTAATGACCACTTGTATACGAGTACAGAAAGAGATTGAGAATTCAATATTTTATCATCTGCTAAGAATATTCACAATTGAATGAACCCGTGAGACATCAACACGTAATGCAAAGACATGATTGAACTATGGGAGAATACTGTATGAACAGATCAATGCATACTGTAGGAATATTTCTGCTCCGTGACAGAATTCTCGGATGAGGAACTAGTGGGATAATAGAGGGAGTGGGAGGACGAATCAAATTGTGCTTGGGGATAAACGTACTCCTCTGTCTTCATCCATTCAAGATTATGATGATCGAATTCCATTTCTTGTTGATTCATCTGAAATATAAATCATAAAATATTGAAGAGGCAAGGAATCTTAAGAAAACGAAAGAAAGATTTTCACACCGGTCATATTTGCAAACTGGAGAAATAGGAAACTGGCAATACGAAGAACAAATAGTAATGACAGCATATCTACCTGAGCAGGACTGTGATTAGCAGTATTCGATGCACTTTCGAGGATGGCCTTCAACTGTTGAATGTACTTCGTCGCTTGTCGAAGAGTCTCCACTTTACTCATCTTCTTATTGTGAGCAACCAGAGGAACTCGATCACGAAGATCGTGGAAACCCTTGTTCACCTAGAAGAAGTCAATGAGGAGAAGGAAGGAGGAGGAGAGATACAGTAGTGATTAGAGAAGAGACGAACCTGATCGACACGTTTCCTCTCTCTTTCGTTGCGACGAGCCTTCTGAACTTTGCCGTTATCCGAAGTCTTGGGAGCCATTGGAGAGAGGGATGGAGATGAGAGGAGTTGGTAGGAATGAGGGAGGAAAGGGGTGGAGTCAGATCAAGACAGTCGGGGGTGGGATATCTCGAGGGAGGAGACTGCACGGGGGAGGGATCAAGGAGGGCAGAGGGAGAGGGAGAGAGGACTGTATCAGCCCTACGGGTCTGACCTTGCCATCCCATTATGCATGCTAATGCATTGTCATCGATGATAGAGAGAGGAAGGCTGTAAATGGAGATGATGATACATGGTATTCATCCTCCATATCCCATATCAACCATCTTCATTCCTTCTATTGTCTCTTCTCATCACTCTATCAGAGGGTAATCGGGGGCAGTCTCCACTCCCCGCAGAGACAAATCCCTTTGTGATGAGATGGCCTTGCGACCCTCATAATCCACTTCTTATCCCGTCTTCTTCCCTTTCTCTGAATCTTGCCGCTCCTTCCTACTTACCAGCCCCTTCTCTCCTCCATACAAAGCTGTCACTCCGAATGCAAATGGACCTGTAGACAGTTAGATGTATGAGGGAAGGAGATACTGCACCCCATCATTCTTCCCCATTTAGTGCCATTACAGTACAATTGGATTTGAGATCATTCACATTCAGAAAACGATCACATTCGCACAGTGTAACTGACAAATGAGGTAAGGTTGTGACAAGAATGAAAATGGATATACAATTGATCAGCTGTCCAATCGATCTGATTGGCGATCACGCAATAAAATCAATTAAATTTACAACGTCCATGCCCACCACCTGCACAATGGATCACAGGCAGACATCAAATAGGGAGCGAATTATGTCATCCAATGGGGCTTCTGATTTCTTTAATGCGTCAATGGGCCCATCCAATATCTTCCAAGAGACCGGGGAAGTGAGGTGAGGGTGAGGTCGACCGAGAGTCGAGTAGAGATAGGTCTAATGCTCAAGAGTACTACTAGAGAGTAGAGAAATGCAAGATACGGGTTCTTGTAACGTACGTTATAAGAACCCTTATCACGCGTAACAAAGATTTCGATAGACTCACGAATCTGAAGTTGAGATCCTTGGAGATCAGCACTCGATCGAAGATGCAGAGTGGGAAAGTCAACAGCGACCCGAGTGATGGCCTTTAACACGATTGATTACCATAGAAGAAGAACCTGATAACAGCAATTGCTAGCAAGAGGTACGGGTAGTGGCGAATGTACACTGCTATTCCTACCATCCAGACTTCTGCTCTGTAATTGCATTATCCCAATGAACACTCAACTAGTGATTGACATAACCTAGCAACATTTAAAAATAAGAATAATTCGAAACTAATGATGTGAAAATAATCTAGATTAATCTAAAAAATAACGGAAACGGGTCAGTTCGTGATGAACAGCAGCATTACAGTACACCACTCCTCACTCATGAAGAAATTATCGTCTGTTTCACGTTGGTTTGTTTCTTCGTTTTAACCATCTGTTATGAAGCCCAGTCGAGCGGCTGATGGCGTGGTGAGCGTTAACCACATTCGCTTCTTCATTGTACTTTTAAAATTCCGTCCTGTTTCAGTTTGACATTCGAGAAGATGAGGAACAGTTCGAGAAGCTGCAGCACTGCCTTGATCTGCTCATCGCTGCTGGCTATTTCCGTGCCCGTGTCAAAGGGATATCAGCATTCGATAAGGTTTGATTGTTATGGCATCGTGAAGATCGTTGAAAGCGACTAGTAAAAGGTAAATACTCGAGGGTTCGTGCGATTCAGTTGCTGGTTTGCACCTTTGCCAAAGCGTTCGTACTCACGTTGGGTTTTTGATATATGCATTGTATTTGAACTCCTAGTAATTGCACTCCTCAGATTCAGTGCAATGATCTTTTTCTTCTCTAGATTGTCGGTGGAATGGTGTGGTGCATCTCTTCATTGAGCTACAGTGTCGATGTAGATCTTCTTTTCGCCGAGAACTCATCGATTGGTCAGAAAATGTCAGTTTGCTCACTTAGGCATAGTTTCTGTATCAAATTGTTTTGAAAGAGATCTTATGAACAAAGTGATATCTCTGCAGAATTTTTTTTCAGTGCTCTAACAGAGAAAATAGTACAAGTTCTGCCTCATCTCAAATGTCCTCATTCTATCGAACCCCATCAGATTCAAGGTTTCGATTACATTCACGTCTTCCCGGTTATTCAGGTGAGATTTTCATTACTTTGTATTTACTTTTTTCTAAAGTAGTAGACAACCCTTCCATATATATTCTTTTTAGTGGTTGGTCAAACGTGCATGTGAGGCGAAAGAGGAACACGGAGATGATCTGAAGAGATACGCTAATCATCTTCATTCGAAACAATATCCTTCTAACAATAAGGTAGTCACTTTCCATTATCGATGCCTGAACATCTTCATTTAGTCCTCTCCCTCATCTCTTTCTTTTCGTCTCTCCGAACTTTCATCACAAGTCGGAGCTCCTCATCGTCAGTATAAAAGAATGGAAGGAGTAGCTATTGATTCTCTTCCTCTCGATATTCGATACACCCTTGCTGAATATGATCATGCGAGGTATTAACTCATGAATAGATATAGGGCCAAACTAAATGGCAGTGGGTTCATTTTTGAAATATAGATTGAGTCGCGGGAGTGATCTTTCTTCCTCCGATACAATCGATTCTGCTGATGATAAGGAAGGACTGCACATCACTTCATCAAAAGGAAGAACTAAGCTAAGTGGTCAGTCTGATAGATATTTCTTTCGTTTCTTTATCTGTATCTGTCAGGTCGTGCATTGAAGACTCTAGTCGAGGATGAATCAATGGCTGATCTACTTCATGCATTGAAGGTGAGGAGGAGAGAAGACGGATTGGTGATGAGATTGATGGTGGCAGACGGAATCGGAAGAGAGGAAGATGGAAACAACCGAAGAAATGAGGAGACGAGCAGAGAAAGTGAGAGGAGAAATGAAGAGAGGATTGGACATTCGTGTTCCCTTTCCAGATCAGAGTGGAGGCTGATGATCTAGAGAAGAAGAATGAAGATGAGAAGGCTGAAGTTGTAGCTGAATTGGAAGATCTGAGAGAGAAAAAGACTAGAATCAACCACTATCAACAACTATTAGAGCTATTTACTCCAAGGTACGTCTATTACACGACCAATCCAACGGATCATTTATTTCTAGTGAACTAGAAGAACTGACTAATCTGGTGAATGAATACAGTACAGTAAGTAAAGGAGAGAGCGAATTCAAAAAAGAATGCAGGTTGGCAAGAAAATAGTCAGGATGATATGAAGATCCCCACAGAGAGGAACTCGAAACTATGGAAAGAGAAATCGATCATTTACGAGGACGAATTGATAGTGAGGAGACTATAGAAGATGAAGAGGTATACCGTATGGGTATCAAACTAATCAATATCTAATCAGGCTCATGCCGCTCTGTCTTCATTGGAATCTCAATTGGTTTCTCTCCGTGCTTCGACTGCTAATTCACTACAGAAGTTAAATAGATTGCAAAGGAGAATGGACGACGTCCCATCTGAAGCTGAGATCGCCCAGTACCATAGGAGATTCATCGAACTGGGAAATGATAGTCAGTCTTCTCCTTCCTGTCTCACATGACCCTGCTGGGAAGGGAAGACTCGTCTACCGTACCCCACCCCCTCCCTCCCCCCTTTCCCTCCTCTATTTCAGTTCTCTCTGAACATCGTCGTCTTCGAGGGGCCTTCGATGAGTATAATACGATGGTTGATGTGAAGGAGTATCTACAGAAGGAAAATGATCTACTCAATACCGTTGAAGATATTGTGACTAAGTGAGATCATCTGACCTTCCTTCCCTCTGCTCTCTCATCCATTCTCATCCATTCACAGATCACACGGTGACTATAGAGATTCATTGAATGAGAAGCTAGCCGTTGTTCTCATTGGACTGGAGAAGAACCTTGACAAGGCTAGTTTATCTATACAAAATTCAGAAAAATGTTATTGGTTGGTAGATTTAAATGCATTAATGGACCGAAATTTCAGTTATCGTGCAAAGAATCGTTGATACGTAAGGAAGGAGAGACACTGGGGAAGGTGTTATTTGATATGAGAGAGAAGGAGAGAAGCTACTATAGAACTGTCGATTCTGTTTATAAGGTTACCACTAATGAATTATATCACGAGTAGAGTGAGAGTCTATCAATATCATAGTAAATAACATCTGCATCGAGAAGGAAGTTTATATTCGTGTGTTTGTGAATGGAATAGAGTGGATTCTTCTGTTTCAGGCATATCAAAGGAATGATGAATTGAGGCGAGAATTGAAGAGAAGAGGAATGGAGTCCGTAGCTGATATATGATGATGCTGACGATAGAAGATATCCCCCTCCCCCTCCCCCTTCTCATTCACTATCACCCCCATCTTCCCCTTCTCTCCCCTTCGCTTACATTACCCATTCTACTCAACTGATTCCAACATCATATTGGGTTAGTTCTATACTTGTCTGTAAATATATAAATAGTGAACGGGTACATTCCCAATAGTGAGAAAGTGGGAGGGAGACTGTATATCACTTGTGTTTGTGCGAGTTAAGATTGTATCGTGAGTAAATGCGTATCTCTCTTTCTACGCCACTTCTTACAATGGACACTCAATACTCATACACACACGATTAATATTCCACCAACTTATCCTTGCTCTTGCAGCAAATCATGTAGGCAATTTGACAGTGCTCTGAATCATTCATTTATATTGACACTAAACATCGATCTATGGAGATTCCAAATTTTTACTACATTTCCCCCATTATTTGCAATAAGTCTTCATCATGCAAGATAGTGTTGAGATGCTTCTCTTCCTTCCCGTATCATCCGTATGAAAATGCTCTCATCCGTGTGATGTGCATTGATACACCTTCCCTTCCTTCATTCAATATCTCTCTAATAAGGGGTTCTCTCAACGTCTCTCTCACTCCATCTCACTTCACTCCTCACTCTTCCTCTCTTCTTCTTCTCTTCCAATCACAACTTCGTCTTCTCTACTTTCCTTCCTTCTTTACTTCCTAATTAAAGCCTCAAGATTGAAATCTTTTAATTTCCCTAACCCCCTCATTCTTCATCTCTCTGTCCACTATTATCGATCTACCGTAGCTACCCCCTCTCTCCCCCTCGCTCTCTGTCTATTCCTTCCATCTCTTCTTCTCTAGTCATCATCCCATAGTCATCCTCTCATCATTATCAATCCCTCGTGGGCTATCTTCTATTCTATTCTATCAACAATCAGAGTATCTAGCCTATCTCTGACTGTTCTAATCTCTTGTCATTCCTCTCCAGGCAAGGGGATTCATTCCTGTTTACACTTGCGTCACATACAATTGTCATTCCTTGGCAAGACGATATTAGAACATACTCGTATCTCTTCTCATTTCTCTCTTAGATACTATTCTGAGTGCATCTCTCTCTCTCCTTTCCTTTCTTCATCTTCTTCTTCGATTGCTAACTACTTCACCTGTCTTGATTGAGTAGTAGTCTCCTTCCATCTATATCTCTCCCTTCTTCTTCCTTCTAATCCAACGTGTCTCTCCATCAATATCATCATCAGAATCATCACGGCGTCTCAATTGACTTCGTATTCGGGGGGATCCCTTCCCTCTCCCCCTCCTCCTTATACTCAACAACCTCTCCCACAAGGACCAATCCTATCCACTTCCAATTCTCATCCTTCCTCTGGTCAGTCAGTATGTCATCTTACTTAGTATCTCAGTCATTTGACATATATGCAGTAAGTAATAGAAGGACTGAAGTACTCTACGAGAGTGGGCGGAGTTTGGATGACATACCCTTTCATTCTCTTTATAGGAGGAATTGGTATGTCAGTGATGTCTCGAGTGGACATTCTCAGTGGATGCTGTATTCGGAATCGGGTGAGAGATTGAATCATTCAGAGGGGGGGGGAAGGAGGGGGATAGACAGGGGGGATGGTACTGTATGGCACCCCCTTCCAGTCTATGGGAACTCATTAGGAGTACTTCTAGACTAGACTCATTACGACTCACTTCACAAATGTCGCGAGATATCCACCAATCTTGTTCTTTAATTTTGGGGAAAAAAAGCTTTCGGTTCAGAGCAAAAATAACAATTCTACTTGAAGGTAACAACAGATGTGATGGTTCAATTGGATAACTTCCGTCCATATGGAGATGCGAGTAGGTTGGTAGAGACAATTATGAACAACGACATAATAGAATCAATTATAGGAGTGGAGAGATCGAAGCTCAAATTGAAAGAGATCGAATTGCCAACAAGAAAACTCTCAAAATTTTACTTCTCGGTAGTTCCGAAAGTGGAAAAAGTACAATTTTCAAGCAGATGAGGTAAATTAGGTTATCAAAACTTCTACAAGATTGCTGAATTTTCAGAATTCTTCACATGAATGGATTCAACGAATTGGATCTTGTCAATTATCGATATCTCATCTTCAGTAATGTCATTGATGCAACGAATCAATTGATAGAAGGAGCGAGAAAATTGAGAATTATTCCTGAAGAAGAGACTCTTGTAAGAATATCGTTATAAATCAAAGAAATTCAACTCTAATTACAGCGTCACATAATGTTTCTCAATCATTGCATCACAATAAAGGGGAGGAATGAAGTGGATCTCACTTCTGATTTAGGAGCAGCCATCAAGGCTATCTACTTGTGAGTTACTACAATTATTTTGTTTGATCGTATGAAGACATAAACATTCTTTCCGCACTTTTTTCGATCATAAAAACTTATTGTTTGTTGCATTACTCTTCATTCGGTAGAACAATCAAATGTGTTTGCTCGATTAGCTTTGTCTCAAAGATCAAAGTCTGAGTGACATTTTACGAACTTGTAGTCTGTGAAATATATGAGTAGAAATCATCATAATGCCCAACAATATATTTAACAAGAATAATAATTGGAGATCTCGAATGGGACAGGAGACTCTCGAACGAAAGGAAGAAATTACACTTCTCGACTCTGCCAGATAGTCAGTTACTTATTTCATGCTTCTTTTAATAATTGACGGTTCCTTAAAAAATCGGAAGTTGTTGGAAGAGTAGAATTTGCAGTTTCCTCGATGCAATCGATCGAATCTCAACTCCTGGCTATAAACCATCGGATGACGATATCCTCCGATCGAGAGTCGCCACTACTGGCATCATCGAGATCGAATTCCCATACAAGAAGGCTGTTCTCAGGTATCCCCTCCCCCTCTTCCCTTCCCCCCTCTCTCCTCCCTCCATCTCTCTCCTTCAGAATGGTTGACGTAGGAGGCCAACGGGCAGAGCAGAGGAAATGGATTCACTGCTTCGACAATGTGTCTGGTGTTCTATTCGTGGCAGAATTGAGTGGATACAATCAGAAGATTGATCCCCAGGAGAGCAATGTAACCAAGGTAAGCGACCACTCATTATCACTCCCTTAGAGAGAATAATGATTGAACGGAAATACAAGTTTGATGCATGGCCAATCAGAAATAATGAGAATGATCACAGAGAAAGAATCGTCTGAAATACTCGATGGAAATCTTTCGGAACATCGCAAACAATCCCTGTTTCGGAAAGGTTTCAAGAGTAAAAACAGCAGTAAATAAATGAATACTTTTGCAGAAAACAGCAATGATCGTTTTTCTCAATAAATTGGATCTTTTCAAAGAGAAGATAGGAGCTCATCCTCTCAGTCAATGCTTCAAAGACTACAAGGGTAAGTCAATCGGATGGTCTTCCCTTGAGTGAGAGAGAGAGATTCGATTGCAGGGCCAGATGAATACGACGTAGCTGCGATGTATGTGACTGAGAGATTCACTCGTCTCGTCTCTCCCGATATCGCCCATAAGAAACCACTCTATGTACATCGAACGACCGCTACTGACACGAGGAATATCGATAAGTGAGTGAGAGAAGGAAGAACAATAGATGAGTCTCTCCTTCCAGAGTATTCGAATCGTGCATTGATGTAGTATTCCGTACTACAATGGAGAAGGTTGGATTCATCTGAACCTTCCCTCTCTTCCCTCCTCCTCCTCCTCCTCTCTCTTCAATCGGGTATTCCATCATCATCAGTCCATTCATCGATCTCCATTCTCTCTCTCTCTCAGTCATATCTCCCTTTCGCTTTCTTCCTCCTCTTCTATTTGATTACATTCGTTAATAAATGTCATTTCGTGTGAATGAACGAATGAAGAGATGATAATGGTCATCTTGTCTACCGTAAAGTGAATAGGGAGTAAACACGAAAGATCTTTCTCTTTCTCTCTCTCAAGAGATGAGATCTCGAAGGGGGAATAACATGAGTGGAATATTGACCTTGAATCATTCATAATCTCCCATCTCTCACATTGAATTCGGGAGGATGAATCTAGATTAGGACAGGTTGTTGATTAGACTGGCTTCCTCCCTATATAATCTCCTTCCTTCCTCCCTTCTTCACTCTCAACAATGAAGTCGACAGCAATCGTAGCAGCGATTCTCTCTTCCGTAGTGATCTGCACTCTCGTTGTCACTGTTCCATTCATTCTCAGTCAGACAGATGACATCAGAAGGGAACTCGAGCACGAAATGGATGCATGGAAGGTACGACGACTCTCTTTTCTTAGAATTCTCTCCCAATTCACCTGCCATCGAAGGTGTTTCTCTTTTGGTTCGTGAGAGAGATAGGGGATTGATTACGTGTGGAAGTGGCACGTCGAGTACCTCATGGCCACACTATTTCAGGTGGAATCAGAATCGATCTACCGTAGTCTCGGATCTCTCTCTTCTCGTGTGAAGAGACAGTATGGACAAGAGACCGGATTGGAGATATCTCTTCGTGAGTCTGTACAGGGATCGAATGGAGTGAGTGGAGTGAATACATCTTCGAATAGTGATGGATCCATTGGATACTCAGCTGGAGTCGATGCTGTCCATTCACCAGGAAGTAAGCACATTTATCTAATGAGCTTGTTACCGATGAACAATAATCCGTATGCAGTCTCTCCATCGGCGTGTGGATGCAAGGAACGAGAGAACAAGTGTCCGGCGGGTCCGAAGGGACCGAAGGGAGTAGTCGGAGAGAAGGGAGAGGACGGAGTAGAAGGAGAAGTGAGGAGAAGGAGAAGAGAGAAGGGAGGAATAGAGTATTACAGACTGGATTGGATGGAGTTGATTCGAAGGACGTCCATGCACAGAGACAGCAGTATGATTCCTGCTTCAATTGTCCCGTTGGACCTCAAGGAATCCCTGGAGCTCCCGGTATGTCTGACGATGTAGAATGAACGGTATATCAACTCGAATGAATAGGGAAACCAGCATCATTAAACTTTTTCCAAGTTCTTCTATAAATAGGGAAAGCCGGTCCGAGAGGAATGAGAGGAGCGAGAGGACAAGGTGCGCTGCCGGGGCGAGATGGGCATCCAGGTTTCCCCGGAACGGTTTGAGCTCCCTTCTCCATCCATACATAACCATCGATCTTCTTCAGTTGGGAGTGCAAGGCGTAGCGGGTCCCCAGGGAGAGGAAGGACCTCAAGGAGACCCCGGAATCGATGTGAGTTCCATCGTTTATTATGAAGTGGAACGGACTCGAATCAAACTTTTGCAATTCCTGCATGAAGCAGATACAATGAAGAAAGAATAAAGTTGACAATTCAGGTGGAGCATCAAGTGGGAGTTCCGGGTCCAAAAGGATCGACTGGAGTCACAGGAGACGTCGGAGATGAAGGAGATAAGGTATGAGAGAGAAGGAGTTATTCATTAAATGCCATCCATTCTAAGGGAGACGACGGACCAGTTGGAAACACAGGAATACCTGGAGAAAGGGGGCCACCAGGACCTCTTGGAGAGGACGGATCGATTGTGAGGAATTGGGATTATCGTTTAGACCATACAATAGTTCAGTCAGTTACGGTATCTGTTCAGGGATCGGAGGGACATCACGGAGAGGAAGGAGAACCTGGATTGGATGTTAACTACTGTAAGTATAATTAGATGTAGATGCGATGTTCACAATCACACTCAGGTCCGTGTCCTGAGAGAGGATCTCTCGCTGCAGTTGAAGCTGACCCACCAAAGGAAGAGAAACCACTAACTACCAATTACTAATTGCTTAACCAGATCGATAAATTATTGGCAAAGTAGTCGTGCGTCTTAGTAACTGAGCAACGGATCTTCCTTCCCCTTAGAAGGATAGTAAGTCTCTCGTCAGATACACAATGGATCTCCCTTCCTTCTTTCTCCTCTCCCTTCTTACTTTCTCTGTGATTGGAGAGGTGAACTTTCCCTCTATAAACCAATCACTTTCACTCATTTCTCTATCCAGAAAAATAGTTTGTCGATGGAATTTCAATATCCTCGTGATTACATCAACTCGTCTATCATTCAATTGGGAGAATGCTCTGCCAAGTGTATGGTAAACCAAACGATATCGATTTTGCGAAAAAAAAATGTTTCAGAGTGATCTTAGCTGCACTCTAGGATTCTTCAACCTCGATGCCGAGGAATGTCTCAGAGAAGAGAAAGGAGAAACGAAATCCATTAAATTATATCGAGAGACTTTTTGCTGAAGAATAAAGAGAATTTTCTCCCTAATCGGAGACCATTGAATGGCGCATTGTTCTCGATATGATTGATAAGAAATGATTGAGTCCCTGAATGGTGGCTCTTTATCGTAAAGTCATCCCCCTTCCCCTCCATCCCCCTCATCTTATCATTCGTTCTTTCCCTCTTAGGATGAACTCTCCTTCTTCTCTTCTTCGATGAGTAATTCTAAACTGGCCGATCTCTTCTCCCTCTTCTCACTTCACTCACTTGAGTCTCCCTTTCTAGAGTACCATCTTCTCCTTCCTCCCTTTCCTTCTCCACTTACTGTTTTCACCTTTCCCTCCTCCTCTCCCATCCAAATGATCTGTTTTGGGTGGAGACTCAATCCATTGATTCTCTTCTCTCTCCTCAATCTGGAATCGACCCTCAATCAATCATATTTTGCACTGCAGATAATTCGCAGAGAGAATCGTGCAATTATCTCACGAGTCTCTTTCTAATCGTTCTAGAACTACTCTTTCAACGTTTTCTATACACTTGTTTTCCGATTACACACCTTTGGCGATCATTTTATTCCGTTTATATTTCTTCGGTGTCATAACCATTAACTCCACCTGAAAGGAGTGAACTTCCTTTTGCTGAACCACTAGCCAAACAGCCATTTTTTTGCAAGTAAGGGATCGTCCTCCTCCGATTTTCTCCCCCGTCTAAACAAAGTCTTTCGTTCCTTCCCTCTACGTGATAATCCGATTGGAGTGTTCACTTTCCTTCTGAGAGAAACGAGAATACGAAGGAAGGAAGGAAGGGTTCCATCTGGAAGACTATCCGTTCAATCTGCAACACTTCTTTAGACCTTCATGACTCTTCATTCATAACAGTTCCACTTGTATTCCATCATACATTTGAATCAGTCCAGTTTCCTCTATTCTGGCTATCACTCTTCCCTGTTGTAATACACACGGATAGTCTTCTTCCTCTACATGATCTCTTCTTCTTCTTCCTTCTACCAGATATCTCACTCAAATCCAAACCTGATCCATCCTTCATTCTGACTTCATCCAATGCATTGATTCACTCACTTTTTGATGCTTTTACTAATGGACTATTTTACTCTATCTCGAGTGTTCACTCTGAAATGATGGGACTGCCTTCCCTCTGCCCCTTCCATCTCTCTCCCTTTACTCTTCTCTCTATTCATTCACTGTTGACACGATACAGACGTACCTCTATGGAAGAGAGAGATGGAACAATAAGAGAGGGAGAAGATGAGAGAGAATGAGAGAGTGAATGATATTGAGAGAGGGAAGAGAGACAGAGAATGGTCAGTAGAGTAGCCTGAGGCGATGAATGAGAGATTATGTAGAATGATGAGAGAGAAGAGAAAGAGAGGAACGAGAGACGTAGACCAATTTTCACATTGCCCCTCTCCGCTAACTATGGATTGTCCAGTTTGACTCTCCCTCTTTCCATATCTTCCTTCTCAATTCCTTCTCTTCCTTCCATTGAATCGATGTCTTCTCTTCTTTCCATCTGTCCTTCTTACTCTTTCTTCTCCCATTTTAAACTACTCTATTCCCTCCTCGCCCCTTTCATGTCCATCGACCGGAATCTCTTTCTCTTGTTCCATCCCTCTTCTCTCCATAATAAGGGCTAGATGATCCATCCATCGGTCCTTCTCAAGTCAATCCATCAGGTTCTCTCAGTAGTCTCTTCACAGTCAATTCTTTCTCTCTTCTCTCCATCCTTCTTCCCTCCTTTTCTTCCTAGATTCTCGTATTCTCAAACCAAACACCGTCCATTCACAATGTTCACGGGGGATCAAAGAGAGGGATCAGAGGGAGAGAAGGGGAGATTCCTCCATGTAACCAATACTCGACAACTCTTGACAAACATAACTGGTACCCCTCCCCTCCTCTCCTCCATTCACAATTCGATCTCACGAGCTTCATTCCATTTATTTATGTGTCAGTGGATGCAACTCATTCCCCCCCCCCCCCTCTCTCTCCCTCCCTCTCTCCATTCTCTCTATTCATCCTCTTGATCCTCTCCGAACTGTAGTTGTCCCTTCCTCTTTGTTGTAGTCTATTCATTCCCTTCCTCCTTCCATTCAATCGATCTTCATCAGATGGGAGATCAATCTCCATCTCACTCTGATTATTCCTCCAGTCTCGAATCTTCCAATTACTTCCAGGTATTTATCGCCCTCACTCCAAATATTTACCCCTTCTCACTTCCATTCTTACGTCTTCTCTCTTTTCAGCAATGCAAATACATTCACGAAGTCGAATTGGTCAATATGAAATTGCAGATGAGAATATTGGAGACCCATCTCGAGGTTAGTCCATCCCTTCCTAGAGGGAGAAGGGAGTCTCCCACCCCTCTTCCCTCCCTTGTTTCCCCTCTCTTTATATGATAGCGGGACAGCTTTGTCTCCTGCAGAGAAGCTTACCTCTTATCACCCAATTCTCGAGAATAAAAAGAAGAGTTGACTAGGGGGAATTGAAAGATGGAAATGGAAAGGGTTTGATGATGAGTAGAGTGTTTGCAACTGATGAACAAATAGTGTGAGAGTATAGAGAGATGAGGGGAACTTCGCCCGGGGGGACTGTATTGCATCAATGAGAGAGAATGGGAAGAATCCAATTCAGACGAAAGATCGATTACTTCGAAATCTAGAAGATATTATTGATGAACAAGAGACAAGAATAGCCAACATGGAGGATTTCATCCAAGGTATTCCTCTCTCTCTTCTTCCTCTCACTCGAATGCTTACTGCGATTACCCGAGAATAACACCACCCACTAAGGAGAATGATCACACTAATGAGCACACTTTCAGAATGAGATAATCATTTCTCGATAGGTACAGTAATCTGTCCATCACAAGAGTGTCTATCCATCCATCACTCTCTCACCATTCCCCCTTCCTCTTCCTTCACCTGCATCTTCCCTTCTGTGTGTAGTGCTTGACGCTGTCGTGTATTCCGTGGTGGTGTGCTCGTGGTGCAGAATAGGAGAAGTCGTCGTTGCAGGCCGCACCGCTGCGTACACTCCGAGCACGGTGATGCTCCACGGAATTTCAGCTCTCTCCCTCGACTTCGGGTCTCTCTCGGAGGAGAATCTCAGACTGAAGGAAGCATTGAGGGCGGGACAGAGGAAGGAGAGAATCAACGAATTGATGGAAGCTGATGAAGACTATGAGAGTGATATGACTAGTGGTGAGGAGAAGAAGGGAGGGAGGAGAGAAGAGATCCTTGTAGTATCGGGGGAATGCGATTCTGCGAGGAATGGAAGCAGTGACGTCATGACTCAATCTGCTATTGTTGCATCGAAAGCGAGAGCATTCATTGATGAACACCAGATATCCAGATTGAAGAGATGTGCTGAAGAACTGAAGAATGAAAAGGTTTGATGATCTTCGAAGAGAGATTATTGAATTATTGATTGAAGGACGAATTGAAGAGACTCTCGCAAGATATGAAGGATGCCTTCACTGTTTGCATGGGAGAGGTACGGGAACCAGGAGAATTCTCCATTCGATCAATCGATAATTCAGGTGAAATTGTTGTTGGAGTCAAAGACAGTAGACTTCTTCAAAGTGCTAATGGAGAGATATAAAGCAGAGATGGAAAGGAGGAAGACTCTCCACAATCAACTCGTCGAACTCAACGGTTAGTTATTATCCTTCCTTCTCATCACATATTCAAGACACAGAAAACATCTTGAGAAGCAATCCAGAGAGCATTCACGGTAGAGTTGAAAGAGTATCAATTCCTCTGTTGGCGTAGATCTTTGGATCAGATGGAAAGATGATGTGTAAATTAAGGGAACATCCGAGTCTTCTACCGTATTCGTCCTCTTCTATCCACTCGAGACCAAGCAGCGATTCGAATCGATTCAATGGACGAAGGAGTCGTTCATCTTGAGCATTCGAGTGGAAGAAAGACGAGTAGAGCGGCCGATTTTGTCATTCCTACCAAATATTCACAGAATGAGGTGAAGTGATAGAGTATGTTCTTCTCATCGAAGAGTTTATTGTAGATCTTCGACAAAGTCTCTCCGATCGTAACTTCGTGTATCGATGGATACAACGTATGCATTTTCGCGTATGGACACACTGGAAGTGGAAAGGTGAAGAGATGATTTATTACCTTTTAACCCTCTTATGATTGCAGACATACACAATGGAGGTACCGTCATCAGCTTTATTGTTCAAGAATCTCTGAAGATTTCGTTTATCCGAGAACATTTTCTCGAGTAAAAACATGAATGGTTGACAATATAATTGCAGGGTCCATCGGAAGATCCAGGTATTAACCAGAGGGCGATCCTCCAATTGTTCGAAGCATCACAAGAAAGAGGAAACGATATTGAATACACCATCAAACTGAGCATGATTGAGATATACAACGATAAGATTAGGTTAGTTCACCCTCGATGTGATCCTCATCCTCAAATGGGTGATAAGACAATTCGAAAAAACAAAATCGAAAAACAACGTTTCGAAAAATTAGTTTGGAAAAAATGTAATTGGAACAATCAGTCCAGAAAAAGGACGTTTCGAACAATTATTTTGGAAAAGTTTGTTTAGAAAAAGCGAAATCGAAAAAGGACGTTTCGAAAAAAAATTTCGATAAAATTCAAATTGAGAAATAAAAGTCAACAAAGGACGCTTCGAAAAATTTTTTCTGTAAATTAATTCCGAATAATTTTAGAAACGTCCTTTTTCGATGTGTATTTTTGCGAATCGATTTTTCGAAATAGTTTTTTCGAATCGTCCTTTTTCGAAAAATATTTTTCGAATCGATATTTTTCGAACATGATTTTTTTCGAAACGTCCTTTTTCGAAAAATATTTTTCGACTCGTTATTTTTCGATTTTGTTTTTTCGAATTGTCTTATCACCTTCAAATGAATGAATTGCAGAGACCTCCTCTCCACTTCTTCATCAACTTCATCGTCTCTAACTCTCCGTAGGGATGATTCTGGTCATCTTTCGATTCCTGGATTGGAATGCAGACAAGTGACGAGTCCATCTGATGTAACCAATGTCCTCAAGGAGGGATCGACTAGTAGAGTGAGTACTCCCCCCCCCCCATTCAACCCCCCCCCTCTCTCTCCAGGTTGTGGCTACAACAGATGCGAATGAGAACTCATCTCGATCTCACGTCATTGTCAGAGTGCACGTCCATGCGAAGAATAATGTGACTGGAGTCACTTCCATTGGTTGGACCCCTCTTACTCGATCTCATCGGATTAAAATCCGTGATTATTCAGGCCGTTTGAATCTAGTTGATCTTGCTGGATCAGAGAGAGTTTCTCAGACGAATGCAACTGGACAATTACTCAAGGAGGCCCAGGCTATCAATAAGTTAGTCTACGAATCTATCTAAAGGGTATGACGTGGTTCATTGCAGATCTCTGAGTGAATTGGGAAACGTGGTCTTCGCTCTTCGTCAAGGACAGAAACACGTTCCATTCAGGAATTGTGTCCTCACGAGACTACTCGAAGACAGTTTACGTTCGTTTCCTTCTCTTCTCCATCTGAACCCGAAGAACTTCTCTGACGAAAGAGAAGCTTCTGCAGAAGGGACACTAATTGCATTCAGACGGAGATTCGAAGACTCTCGTTCTCGTTCACATTTCCCCTGAAGAAAGTCACGTCTGCGAATCTATTTCGAGCATCAATTTTGCAGAGAAGATTGGACAGGTGAGATTGATCTACTTTATCTATTGATTTTGAGGCTGTCTAGATAATTTGATTGCAGGTTCAAATGAAGGGTCCAGCAGCATTCAAACGTGCAGAATCAATGCGAAAATCAACAGGAGTAGGAAGGAAAGAGGGATCGCCCCAGACAACTCCTAAGAAGACCAACAAATAGAATTATTATGCACCAAATATGATTCGATCTTCACTCTTCTAGTCACTAATTAGTCTCATTGAATACGCAGTCTTCTATTCTCTTCAATACGGGATAAGCAACGCATTTCATCGTTTGAATCGTCGCTCGCTTTCTTTTCCCGATGGATTTCGCAGTTTCATGAATGGGAAGAGTTCTCCTCTTCATGAATCCACTCCTTTCATTCGTCAATACCTCATTGTGTACAGTACTCCCCTCTCTCGAGCTTGTATGTTATTCCTACGCATTCATAAAGTTCTTCTTCTCCTATTATCGTCACGAAGAAAGGTCATCTCAGCAAATGCGTCACAAGGGAATGGAGAGGACGCAGACAAGAACATCTCGCTCTGTTTTCCACTACCATCGTCCATCTTTACTTGATCGGAACACCATTTATACATACACTTTACGATTACGTATCTGTGCGACATGAATAATGAATCTCAAATCGATTAATGAGTCCTTTATCCTAAACTCGAGACAAATAAATAATGTCGTCCTCCTACGCAATCTACACAATTCAATTCCGTTTGCAATAGTTCTCCGATGGCGAAAGTACCCTTCGAATCACTTCCGTCCAATAACTCATTCCATTACCACGGAAGGATCTCTGAGAGAAGAAGAGAGATACATGACGATCTATCCAATTTGCAGTGAGTAATGCACTCTCTCAAGGTGGTAAATATTGGAAGTGTACAGAGCGTTATGAATGGAAATATAATTAAATATAATTATAATTTGATATTTTTTAAAAAAAGAGATGAGAAGGTAGTAGTTTATTCTCGTATTTATCTATCTAGATTTATGCGCAGTCGATGATGCTTTCGTAAGAGATATTTAGGGATAGCAATAGAAAGACAACGATTTACCCATCCAATGCCCTCTCACTCATCATAATCAACTGCGTTACGGGAGACAGGGAATTAGTATTCAATTAACAATTGTTCTTCAATCTTTTAAAAGTAACAGTCGACGTCACTCTTGATGGAAACGAAGTCACTCGCGTTGGAAACGTTTATATTGGAAAGGTTGCGTTATTTGAAGACAAAAGCTGAACCTGAAATAAAGGAATCTCTCTCTCTCTCTCTCTCTCTCTCTCTAGTTATGAATCCGATAAATCTCTTGACGGTGAAATGTTATCACTTGGGAGAGGGGATAAAGAGAAAGAGCACTCAGTTAGACTACGGTTCTCCCCAGACATAAAAGATCTCTCAACTCATCAATGGAATTATCATCTTCTTTATATTCATCTGATGGACGTTAACGTTCTCGTTATACCAGAAGCAATTGGATGTATTATATTCTCTATTCTCATTCTTCGATTAGCTCTCAATAGACAGAATGCAACCATTACTCCATTCTTCGTTTTCTTCTATTCCACTGGTCAGTTTTCATGATTGATCTTCTATTAATATCTTTTCTCTTCTATTTCAGGTATCGCCGGAATTGGATCAATAATAGGAGGGTGGTTCATTCGATTGGCTGTGACTCTTCCAGTTACTCCTGATACTGCATATCTAGCGTATATTGGCCATGTGAGATACCCCTGAGAGAATGAGTTCTCTACTATCATCATATTGATCTCTTCTAATCTTCTTCAATAACAGATTATGAACGGTATCTCAATACTGGCACATACCGTAGGAAAGACTCTTGGTCTCGTCAATCGATACGATGTACTTCTCAAACTACCATTTCCAGCTCCAGTAGGCACTGAAAACATCGATGGAATGAGATGAGAATCATTACAGTGGTGGAACAAAAAGAATCTAACGAGACTGATTGCAATTCAATTCGGAATTCCAACTATCCTCCATGTGTATTATGTAATAGCAGAGATAGACTGGGAAGTGAGAGATGGAGTGAAAGCATACGATGGAATGACTGAAACTGTTGGATTGGTCAGAGGAGATATGATGAAGGAGAGAATGAACATACATTCTAGCTCAATCGACTTGTATATGGAGGGACATACGTAGTCTATGTATTCGTCAGCATTATTCTCAATGGACTCACGGTGTTGAGATTACGAAGACTCATTAAGCAGAAGGTTAAGCAATAACTGGTTCTAGAACAATGAATAATCTTTGACGTTTGCAGACAATCTCTCAAAATAGACTTCTTCATCAGAATAAAGTTCTGGTTCTCTATGGAATATGTAGTACTATCGCTCATTTCTTCTGTGCCATTCATCAGATATACTGGGCATGGGCCTATTTCTCGGAAAATGAGTATCATCAGGATCTAGCGAGAGATCTGGTACTGAATCCTTCCGTATCCTCAAAGTAATCGCTCTTCGTTCTTCAGAGTACTCCTGTCAACGACATAACAACCTTCTGTAATCCAGTCCTTCTTCTTATAGTTAGTCATCAAGCGAGAGCTGCACTCTTCTCCAGATCACTTGGTCGATCGAAGACCAAAACATCCCAAACACAGTCGTTCTGTCCCATTGGCCGAGCTCCCATTTAGATGAATACTTATGTAGAATTTGAAATGTACTTTGTATTCTGCAGAAAATAAAGATCAAAGATCATTTAAGATCGACGTTTAAAACACTCGCACACCATTCGTTTGGAACTACGCACTGTCATTGTGTCAGGTAGTCAAGGTACTTGCAAACTTCATGTTAAGCATAAAACTAAAGAACAGCATCCCCAAATAATCGATAAATCGCTGTGGTGTTTTTAAAAAGCCCGCAATTTCGATGTTTATCATGTGGTACACACCTTTTTCCGGCTCACTTTTCTCATTTTCCGGTCTGGTGGTCTCTATCAAAGAAGAGTTCGGTTCATGCACCTTTGATATCCCGATTTAACTTTGTGTTTTCGTTTGTTTTGTTATTTATCGTTGCAAATTAACAATGGTATCATCCCCTTTCAGGCGAATGCACGATGAGTGGCCTCTACTCGAGTTCCCTGATCTCAATCACACTGTTCTCGATCTGTTCTCAAGGTTTGACCTTTTCTATACTCTGACTAATCGGCTTGATTATGACTGATATTCTTTCAATCGATAATTGTTTTATTTGATGTTCAGGGAAACGGGCGAAGAAGTGGCCAGTAGATTGTTGAGTGAGCTAGTCAAGGACATCCAAGGGAACAACAAACAGAGTGAATTGACCATTCAATCCGACGATCAGATCAGATGGTTAATGCAGGTTAGTCGATGGATTCGAAATATTCAAGGGTAGAAGATAGATGATCGATGAAGAAGAAGTGTTATCACTTCCCCCAATGTGTGGTCAAGAAAAGAGTGGGATACGCGAGGAGATCGAATCGATAGAATCTTTTTCAGGTGTTGAATCACTCCTTATCCCTTCCTCTCTCAACAGAAAGACAATTCAAATGCATCGAAGGAGCAGTTCATTCATATCTCCATTGGCTGAAATCTCTCACTTCTATAATTGATCCTTCTATTCCTAGACCTCTTATCGAAACTCCCGAACAATACTTCAGGTTTGTTATCTGACCCTTTCTATCTCATCTAACTCAATCCCTCTATAGGAGTATCCTCGATGCTCTTCGATCAATATTCGTGAGGAGGAAATGGGTCGATTCCATTTCAGTCGAGCGGCAGGTATACGGTAGCCCGGAGAAACGGTTTATTACATTTTAATTAAGGCTGGATTGATCGAAAATACTCTGGAAACGATCAAATTGATCACAAAGGAAGCAAGGGAGAAATATCAGGATGAGGTAGGTCATTTCTCTCTTTTCCCATTGATCTCATAATAATCTGTCAGGTGTGGTCTCGTTCTCTGTCTTTCTCTCTCAATTGCACTCATCTTCTACTGGCGCCGCCCGTTCTTCCCGGTTCGTTTCCATTTCCATTCAATCGAGAAAAGAGGATTATTCAAGCATTCATGGAGGTCTATTGACCATCAGTAAGATGGCTTTATCAGTCTAAGATTACTGATATGCAGGTGATGTCTCGTGTCGGATTGGTAGTTCAGTGATTGACTCTCTTCTCTCTCTGTGGATGCATGCAGTTGGAGAGGAGAGAATCCCTTCCCCTTCCTATTGGAGAACACTCACTCATCTATCCTCAAAGTGGAGACATCATGTTAGATTTTATCTTTCCTCTCTATATTTTGCTGTGAATTACGCTTAGCTGATTCTCCTCGTCCAGGTTACGGTAATCGAGTCATGGTCTCGCAAGCTCCTTTCCCTCACAGTTCTCGTTATGAGGAGTATCTATGGAGTTGAGTACTGTAATATTCCAGTTGGTCAGTCACAACTTTCCAATTCAATAATGTGCTCTTCCTCTTTCAGCTGATGATTCTCTTCGATTCTTCACATCATCAGCTCCTCAATTCACTGCTTCTCTCTCTTGTGAAATGGATATTGATGAGAGAACGAAGTGAGTTCCATCGTAATCATCATTCATGGTTGAGTGAGTATCCAGTATATAATTTACAGACTACTACACGAATCATGGTTGAATATCTTCTCTCTGATCGATTCTCCCCTTGAATTACTCGAGCATACTCCTATCTCTGAGAGTGAGACTATTTTGATGCCCTTTCCTTCGGATGGTTGATTGTGAGATGTGATGTGGTAATATCTGATCTTCCAGATGGATCGACTGAGAAGGGAGAAAGGGATCAACAACCTCTCTGTTTCTTCCTTGCTGTCACTACCATCCAGAGGATGATCGATGTATTCTACGGTATGCGCATTCCATTTTAAATCGATTCTCGCCAGATTATGGTAGAGTAGCAAGTTGTAAGTCTCTCAGGTGACAATCGAGTGTGTATCTCAATGAATGAATGCGAGAGATATCTAAGGAGTGTGTCTGAGTCTGCCCCTCCGGAGGTGAGTCCCCTCTCCCCCCCCCCACCCCCTCTCCCTCCCCCTCCTCTCTCTCCTCTCAGCCTCCTCCTCGTCGCAATGCCCCATCAGATGCGCGTACTCTCTCTTCTCTCTCAGCTGGAGCCAATGCTGTCACTTCCGTATCCAGTCAGTCAGCACTCATTATTTCGATTCAATCCCTTCCTATCAGGCAATTCAACATCCTCTGGACCGTCAAGAACGAATTCGGATATGAAGGCGCATCGAACGACTAGAATGAGTGGTACATTAATCAAACTTTTATATTTGTTGTTCATGCTTCTATTAATATAAGAATGAGTCTACAATTGCAGATGGTTCAGTGAAAGGAGGACCTCCATCGGAAGCGAATACTGAATCAGGTAGGTAGTGTCTTCTTAGTGTCTTTCTTCCTTCACTACCGATCATCTTCTCCCCTATGCAGACAAGCCGGGTAATGGCCGTGGTGCGTCTCTCTCTTCAATGGGAATGGAAGGAGGGAAGAATGAAGGAAGAACTGCCGTCACTGCATCCAAGATTGTCGCCCATTCACTCACAAGTAACCCCTTTTTTAAAAATTCATTCTCTAGTCCTAAAGCTAAGTAAATGGTTCATCATACTCTCGATCTCTCTCTCTCTTTCTCTCTCTCTCTCCTCAGGATCCGCTGGTGTCTCTCCATGGCAATCTGGTCGTTGTCCTCGATCCTCTCGATTACTCGATCTGACGATGGATTGGTTGATCGAAGCGGCCTCCACTTATAGAGATGGGAAAGGGAAGGGATATGGAGAGGAGAGACATCTCACTGATGGTATGTGCATGTCCATCTCTTTGTGTCCATGAATGCCGTCCTGGTTCTACTACCCATCTTCAACCCTAATTTATGCTGCAAAGTATTTTCGATTAGTGCTCATAGGGTTTCATTCCCTTCCATCACTGCACTCCGAATCGATTCAATCGGTGGCCAAGTGTGAAATCGACAGTGGGAATTATTGTGAGTGAGAGTGCAGTCAAGGGTATGAAGGAAGAGAGAGACGAGAGTGGGGGGGGGGGGGGATTGGCAGAGTGCAGGTGAGAGAAGAGAAGAAGGAGTGTGAATTTGAAATGGTATTGAAATGAGTACGAATTAAGGGTGATTTGAAGCTGTTCGCAATCAAATTCATCTCACTATATAATGATAGTAGTTTTGAAAGTTGCAAGTTGGTAGTGACTCTCTGGACCCATCTCATTCTCATTCATAGTGGAAGGAAGGTCGAGAGTCTTTGATTCGAGAGAGGGAAGAGAGAGGGAGAATGAGGGAAGGGACAAAGGTGGAAAGTAAGGTGAAGAGGCCCTCAATTCATTCCCTCCCTCTCTCTCTTCTCTCTTCTCTTCCTTCGCGCATAATTTGACCGATGACCAAACTGGAGAGTAGAAGAGATCTAGAGAGGTATGGTACCATATTCTTGATTAGACTATCGTATGCTCGTTTTTTCTCAATAGTTCTGATTTCTCTTCTCCATATATGTCTTCTGTTGATGTGTGTGGTAGTGACAGGTTCTACTATAAGCAGTGAGTATTCGACTACTCATTCCATTCCCTCCATTCCCTTCCTATCTCTTCCTCTCTTTCCTCTTCATATAGGTCTCGTTTCTCTCCACTTCCAAATTACCGTTCAGTGCTCTTCATCTCCTTCTTCTTCCTCTTCCTCTTCCTCTTCCTCTTTCTCTTCCTCTCTCACCTTCTTCTCCTTCATAGATGCCTGGGAGTAGTTTAGTGAGGGGTCACTACTGTGTACAGAGAGATGAGTAGTTTGTACAACTTCCCTCCTTTACTGCTTCCACTCCCCCCCCC
>LS492828.1:329507-351285 GCA_900490845.1 Pristionchus japonicus | reverse complement strand
CCTACTCCTTACTCCCCTCCCTCTCTCCCTCTCCTCCCTCCCCTCGTCTCTTCAATTATTCCCCTTCCTTCGTTCACGACTGTTTATGAATCTTCATTCGGTCAATACTCTCTTTTTACTTTCCTCTTCGATTGATGTGGTTGGTGTATCCCGCCCTCCTGTTTACCGTGTCCACAGTATCTCATCATCGATTGAATCTACCGTAATCCTTATTTTCGTTGTAGGATGCAGATCTGGCAGATGGAGCCTTATCCTTGTGGAGACCGTCGTCTCCCCCATCACGTCTTCCCTCCCAAACACATGACTCCCGATCAACTCATGACCAAGGCTGGAGTACAGTACTTCAAGGTATCGATCTTCCCCCATTCCAATCATTGCACTCATCTCTTGTCTTGTGAGGAGAGTGTTGACACCCAACCAGAGTCTCCATGGTGAAGGGAAGATGAATAGGAGTAACCGAAGAGAGAAGTGAAAGATCTGATCCCAGTGCCGAAAAGTGACCATTTTGTGCCAGTATTCGTCGAATGATAGTAGTGGAGGAAGGGAGGAGGGGAGAGGTGGAGGGGGGGAGGGGGAGAGAAGGCCACAGGGAGAAGAAGATCCTTTCGTTCCTTTCCAAGTTGTCTCAATAGTGAATCGGGTGATGTCAATAGATACAATGTCATTTTGAGTGAGGGGCAGAGAAGGGAAGAAAGGTCTCTCCGACTTGTTCCTAATCTCCCCTTCTTACCAAGTTTTTCTGCCTTTGCATACAACATTGTGCCAACTTTGGGATTGAAGGGAAAATGGAAAGATCAACAATGAAATGAGATACTCTTTGCATCAAAAATGAACTATCTCTGAGCTGTTTGATCAAAAAATGAAAAGCGGCTGAGTCCGTTGGAGATCTTAGGAAGATAAACTTCCTTCTTGTGTAATAAAGAGATGGAAATGCAGGTGGATCTGGATGATACTGTGGCCATGAAGAAGAGATTGTCAAGAGTTAAGACTGAGAATAAGATCAACTCATCCGATGTATTCACTATCAATGAGAGCACTCCTGAACTACAGGATAAGGTAAATGAAGTCACTCAGTCAATACAATCAGATAGATGATGATAGACAATAAGGATGAGATGGCACTTTGGAGATAAATAGTAGTGGCAGTGCTATCGAAGTTGATGATCTCATTGATTTCATCTTCTTTTCAGCTGGAAGAGTATTACGAGCCAGTGACTAAGGAAGAGAATGTCGTCTCAATGGTCACTGATGGAACTTGCTACTTCGATGTTGAACCTGAAGAGGTACGGTAGATCAATGGGACAGATCGACAGTCAGACGATTGAATCTCTTGCAGGACGACTGGATTCGTATCCAGGTAGAGAGAGGAGATCTCATCGTTATTCCGAAGGGACTCTCTCATCGTTTCACTATCACTCCCAAGGTAATCAATCCATATTCCCGCTCTCTTCTACGCATATTTCTATTCAGAACAACGTCCAGATGCAACGTTTCTTCACTAAGTCAAAGTCCATTGACGAGAACTGAGTCAACTCCATTCCTCCTTTCCCACCATTAATTTTGCCACTTTCTTTCCGCATATTCGGTTACTCATTTATCGTGTTGGATATTCCATTCAAACAATGCATCTTTACTACACCCGGTTTGGGAAATAGCAGATAATAAGTATTATTGTAAAGTTGTGTAGATCCATCGTTTCTGTGCTCAATTGCAATAAACATTGAACAATTAAGACTGCATGATATGTGGCACAAACGAAGTAGCTTCTTGTAAACTACCTTCTAGCATAATATCGAGACATATTTATGCTATAATAAGGAATTGAGGACAAGTTATAACTTAGTTATTAAACGACCCAAAACTCTAATTAAACATTTGAATTACCGCATTTTCGCCTTTTACTAGTAGCCACACACAACACGCATCCTTATTTTTTTAAGCGGCGTTGGTCGTGCGTTTTCTTTGGGTCGCAACTCGCTTCTTCGTTGGAGTAAATATGCCGTGCTTGTACTCTTAGGGTGTCTGACCATGTCGCGTTAAAAAAATGCACTTTATTCTAGTATTGATTAGTAAATAACTCGTTTTATTTAAGCTTTTTATTAGCTGCGGTACTGCCGAGTTTCTTGGTTCTCTCGAGATATCTCTGTCGAATCTACTACCTGTTTGCTCTTTCAATGCAAATTATCGCTATGAACGTCAGGGATCTCCCTCTTCCCTCTATTAATCTTCATTTACAATGGATCCTCGCTTCGACTTGATGAATTCTTCTATGAGGTAGTTGCTTCATTTTCTTTTTCTCATTTTCTTTTATTTAATTAATTTAAGTGGCGAAGAGACAGAACCAACATTCAATCTTCGATTGATTGAAGCAGTGAAACATTCAACATGTCTCTACGATCAAAATGATCGGCAATATCGATGTGCCGAATTTAAAATGAAGGTTAGTTCATGTTTGTGAAAAACTGGCACTTCTTTACTTTAGGGGGGTAAGCCCCGCCCCCTTTTCCTCTGCGTCTATACCCACTCTGGTCGTCTGCTGCTCTCGCCGCCGGGGTCGCTGCATATCCACGGGGGCTCATGGGGTGGACAAAATGACGGCCAGCGAAATCCCATTCAAACGTCCCTTCGCGGGCATTACCCATACCGTAGTTTCCAATCCGTTTGGGAAATCAGCGGGGGGAGCTCTCTCCACCCTGCTCATCATAAGATGGAGGGTAAGCAAGAGGGTGCGCTCTAGACGCGCCGGGTGATAGACAGGCGGGAGAGGGGGAGGGAGAGGAGCGATCTCTCGCACTCTCTCTCCGGCCGCTCTCTGCCCATTTGCATTGTATGGCGGCGGCGCACATGAGCCCTCGTGATATCAGAGAGCAGGGGGAGGGAAGTATTTCGCAACGAGCGCGACTCACTGCGCCTTTAACTTAGGAACCAGGAACGGTGTCAGAAAGCCACCTTCACCCATTCTATACTATATACCACCCCCGGCTTTCCCTCCAAAAGACTGCGAGACGCGTAGACCCGAAGCCGAAGGCTGCGGGGCTTCACGGTAAGCTCCCGCAGCCGAAGGCTGCTGCTTAGGTATAGGGCAGCCTGCGGCTGCCCTCCCCCCCGCTTAGTACACGCAGAAATAACCTTGCACTCAGAGCCTGGCGATGAATTTAAGGAAAACGCCTTCTGATTTATTGACTGCAGAATAGCTTGGTAAGATCATAAGTTGGCCTGTTAGAGAGAAGGAGTGACGATATTTAATATTGACCCCCTTTAATAATAGGCCAATTTGACTCATGACAAAGCTGTGGTCGACTGCTGAACTGACTGACCCGCCCCACTGTTCTCTGATATGCAGCGACCCCGGCGGCGAGAGCGGCAGACGACCAGAGTGGGTATAGACGCAGAGGGAAAGGGGCGGGGCTTACCCCCCTAAAGTAAAGAAGCCCCGTGAAACTTTCCATTTTATTTCTAATTCAAAAATTTAGTTTTATTTCCAGGTGTGGACTCGATTGGCGAATGTTCTTCACTATGAGGGGGATAAGAACATGCTTGCAAATCGATGGAAGCAGCTGAGAGACAAGTAGGCTTTTTGAGCGTTGAGACGATTCGCAAATGTGTTTATTGTTATATCCCAATAAAATTTGAAAGGGAGTCTTCCAGATACGGTAAAGAGAAGAAGAAGATGAAAGAGACTGGAGATAATCCATCTTGGCAATATTACAAGCATCTTGCCTTTCTCGATCCTCATATGGTAGATCGGAATAAGGACGGAAAGAAATACCCTGACAAGCAACTCGTGAGTCATTTGCAATAACTTAATTCTCGTCTAGAATATAGAACAAGTTATAAATCGTTTGTAGATGCGGTGATTATCTGTATGAAAATAACGAAATGCCTTCTAGCCGCCGATCTCGGACTCTCAATTCGCTCAGAATCTTATCAATGAAGTACAGCGACAACCCTGTTTGTATGACAGGCTAGTTTATGTTTTTATTCTGAATAATTTACATCCATTTCAGTGACTACCAGGTTACAATAAAATTTTTCGAACTATCTGGTGGATTCACATACTTTTCTTAATAATTGTATTGCAGTCGTGATCCGAAGTATCGCCATTCGGAGTGTCGTACCTTAGCATGGACGCAGGTTGTGAACTCTCTCAAATATCCTGGTTCGTTTTATATTTATCTACCATTGGCCTATAAACTATTACATTCACTTAATTATGTATCATGGTTACATTTGAAAGGTCTGACCTTGTTATGGTGTTCCGTGCTTGCAAATTTAATTTTCCTTAAGGCGATTTAAACTCGGTTGCGAAACAATGGAAGACTCTACGAGATCACTATGTGAGGGAACGACGATTTATTTCGGAAGGATTGAGAGAAGATTCCAGTTGGGATTTATACCCTTCCATGCAATGGATGGGACCATATGTTGCTGATCGAGAGAAAAATAGAGACTCGTTAGTTACTTTATTTCCCTTTTCATTATATGATAGTAGTATTATCACGTATGCTGCGAACAGTGTCGACGTCTAGACCATTTCTCTGGGAGAAAAAACGTCTAAGACGGTCTACTCTGTAGAGAAATTGAGGGAAGTCTAAATCCTTCATTCTCCCCTCTCATTCCGGTTGCGAGTGGTCACATCGACATGCCTTTTTTGAACTAATTTCTCGCAATCAGTCATTCTCACCCTTCTCTCATTTCCATTTCGAGAGAGACTGTTTTTTTACTCATCTCATTCTTACTCTTACTCATAGCAGTACTCTTCACATAATGGAACTTCAGACAACGATCTAAGCGAATCCGGAGGGAAAGTGTGGAGAATCTGTCTGATGATCCATTCGATGAGACCATGTACGTTCAAATTACCCCATTATATTATTGTTTCACTGATTACTAAATCGGTACAAATGAAATTTTTTGAACTGGTCACCGCCACTTTGAATGTCCTCATTGAGGAAATGGAAATGGGCTGTTAGATATGACTGATTGTGTTGTATTCAGAGGAGGATTCATGACTCCTCGTCCTAAACAGTCTCGAGCCCCGGATGTTCTACTCGATGGAGATTCGGCCTTTGCTGCCTCTGCTGTTTCCGATCTCAGGTCAGTTCCATTTTATGCAGCCATTTCAATTGTTCAAGTAGAAAGCACTCGAGAGGGCCGTGCTGCCGTAGTTTTCGTCGCCCTTTTTAAAATTTTTCAGAAAAGATTTAAAAAGCACAGTAGGAGCGGTTAGGTTTTCTTGGAATTCCGAATCATTGAACAGCGAAATAGAGATAGCTTTAACTATCTCTATTTCGATATCCAATATGGCTTCCAAAATCCCTCAAGATCAAAATACCTGATATGCACTTTGAATGTAATGAATTGCAGATCACTAACGGAACACGCTCGATCGATGGCTAGAATGCAGATAGAACATCTATTATTGAATAGTGAGAGCAGAATGGGGTCTGTATCCCATCAGATTGTATACGATACTAAATGATATATTCATATATTCATCTATGATCATCATGAACTATTATCTTTCTATAATAATTCATCTTTGAGTAAAACTCCGTAATTAACTTAGGAAATCAGTAGATTTTTTAGCCTTGCTATATTCTTCTGGATTCATTAATAATATTTTGTACATAACTCTGCTATCAAAAGACTCAAATCTCTCATCTTGTCAATACGAAGTACTGACTAGAAATAATAAACAATTGCTTTACATTGAATTATTTCTCTAATGGTGTGAGAAACATAATATGAACACTCTTAGGTTGTGTCTTTAGGTCTCATTACGAGATTGTAAATGTGTACGTGGTTGCGAGTGGAATAAAGCATCTCTGATCTCTTCTGCTTCTTTCTCCTATTTCGTCTCAGCAGATGCTGTCTTCCATTCAAATTATTTCTCGTGAATACTCACCCAAATCAGTAAGATTGCCCCGATCACATCACTTTCCAAACTACAACGAGAATTGAGATGGGAGAGGTTTATGTATGGTCCAATTCATATTGGCATGAGTAGAGTATCTAATCACATCTACAACACTGACTGACGTATATCCAGTATGCATTCGTCTGTGAAGTACTGCATCCCAATGGACCCCAAGAGATTATTATACTCCACTCTGCAGTCTATTGTCATGATATTGTAGTATAGGACTCGAGATTTCACCAAGAATGGACAACGCCGCAGTAAACTATAGAGGTTGAAATAAGTGGACTTCCCAGGTTTTCCACAATCTTGATAATATTCTTGAGTGATCTGGAAGTATTCGCATCTCAATTGACCAGGAGTCTCATCACATCCAATGGGTTTGCATCCCGATTCTCTATCACACATACAGTGGAGACAGTCTTCAGCTATTGCCAATCCTGAGAGAGATCAGATGGAATAGAAAAAAGGAGAGAATAGATGGAAAGATATGAAGAAGGTCTGGATTAGTTAGTCTTAGACAAGAATGATCGGAAGTAATTTCGATCCCATCCTGAGATATTATGACCATCTCCATCTATCGATTAGCTTTTTTTTTAAAAATAATATTCTTCATTGTACAGTTCATAGAAAGTTTATAGAAAGCACTCAGTGGACATAGATAGTATTCATTATGAAAGGAACGATGTACAAACATTTGCCATTTCTAAACACCTCTGAATACACTTGATAACGATTCTGCTGATGATTTTGAACCGTTTGATCAATGCTGATAACGATCCTTCGATTACAACAAATTTAGGATCAGAAGAGTGGCACAACCATTCACCCTGAGATGATCCCTTCCACGTTTATTGATACTCTAATGAACTATGAGTATCGATTGAGATTCGCTCATAATGACGTCATTCATTCGATTGAGTGATTCATCGAATGATCTCAGACTGATCTAAATGCTCACAATGATGTGTCTCTCTTATCTGCACAGGGGGAGATTCCCTTCTCTGTCTATTCTCGCAGTGTCTATCAACGAGTCTCAAGGTCAGAAGAACGATGAAATCGTTATTTATCGCGAGAGAGTGTCTACAGTATTTAAGAGCATCCGCAGCAAGACTTGATAGAGTTCCAGTATCCCTGAGTGCCAGAGACGTTGCAACCGTTGGGTCCTGAGAGGATTAGAGTTGTACAGTAGGACGGAGGCCCTCTCCCTCTCTCTCCTCACCTCCATTGTGGAGACGCGACATCTGTTCGCAAGATCCCTTATTGGGGCACTTGCTCTTGTATCTGTTGACGTAGGCCTGGACACATCCAGTGGAGCAGTTGTAGTCATCAGCGCATCTCTTCCATGCAGTGTCGAGTGAGTCTCCCGGCTGAAGGTACGTAAAGTCCACTTCTGATTCGATCGATCGACTTACCTTTTTTCCGGGCTGTCCGCAATCCTGGTAGTAGGGAGACTTGATCTGGTAGTATCCACACGAGAGAGATCCCACATCCATCACGCACCCGATGGGCTTGCAACCAGACTCCTTGTTGCAAATGCACTTGAGACAGTCGGTGGCCAGAGAGGCTCCTGAACGGAAGAACATGGATTACGGTAGGGGACGGTAGTCTAGACGAAGAAAGGGAAGGAACGAACCGATGAGAGCAGCGAGAACAATGAGAACCTTCATGGTGATGGACTGATTCCAGACTGATCAAGGGGATTTATATAGGAGAGAAGAGAAGAGAGAGAAGGGAAGATGAAGAGAGGGTAAAGATGGAGAGATGCCATCACAGTCCAAGTTCAATCTCTGATAAGCAATCTTCAATGATCACGAGAAGAAGCAGACTAGTCTCAAGTATGCACATTCAATCTCTCGTCTTATGCACACATTTCAAATATTTTCTCTGCTAGGTACTGCAATTCAACTTAGTGCAATAGATACAATGAGTAAGAACGGCCTTTGAAAAATCCAGATGAACAATTGCGAAATCGTTTGATTCAGAGGAGAGATTAATTTGATGAGTAGATGCACAATGTGTCAAAACAACAATCGTGATTCATCCTCATTCTGCAAAAAATATTTGCTCATTTTTCTTTATCGGTGTCATATTTGCTCTTCTGATAAATCATTACTTTTTAGCTCGGAGACCCTAAATACCTACGTTTGATTTTTGAATAAAGCTGATCTTTTCTCTGAGAACTGCAGATGATCTTTGGTCTTTCGATTCGATGAGCATCGACAATACTTGTTGCACCTATCCATTTTGAAGCAGATAAATGGAAATGTGTTTGATTCGGCCTTGATCGTCCATGTGATCTCATTCAGAAACTGATTCTGTCCCTCTCATTCCTGACATCATTGGAAGTGTCTCGGAATTCATCTCATGACGAGGGTGAAAGAGAGGGGATTATGGGAGTGATAAGCACAAGAGATCGAGTGAGAGAAGGGGAGAGATCAGTCTGATTGGAGGAAGGAGAGAGCCAATCCTTGGCCTTCTCTCCATTTATGTGCATAGTCGCATGTCAAATCAGAAGGAAGATAACGTGATGGGAAGGGGATAACAGCCCATTAAAGTGTTTGCCCCACTTCTATTTCTGTTGCACTGTCAGCAAACTTCCTTGCAGAGTGAGATTCCGACTATGAACACTTTATTTACAGCATGGAATCGTTGATAATTAAGAGCATCCGCAGCAAGCCTGGATGGAACTCCAGTAGCCATTCGTTCCCGAGATGTTGCAGCCATTGGGTCCTGCAAGGATGCATCGATTGAGTGCATTAAATTCTGATAAATTTCAGTTAGCGCTTAAAAACAAAATAGTTGCACACCTCCATTGTGGAGTCTCGCAGTCTGCTCGCACGATCCTCTATTGGGGCAGCCTCCCTTGTAGCGAGCTACGTACGCCTCAAACAACCATGCTACTCAGTCATGGATGCATAATGGTCTTGTCAGTCATCATTCTTCCATTTGAACTCAATTCTCCTCTCACCTGAACACAGGAAGTGGAGCAGTTGTAGTCATCAGCGCATCTCTTCCAGGCCGTGTCGAGGGAGTCACCAGCCTTAATTCATCATTAGACCCTCAAATTGAGCCGTTTGAAATCTCTCTCTCTCTCTCTCTCTCTCTCTCTCTCTCTCTCTCTCTCTCTCTCTCTTGTGCTTGGATTGAGATGCATTCACCTGCTTGCCCGGTTGACCTGCAAGTGGAGTTGATGGACTCCAGAAGGAGAGGAGTGAACTTACCGCAATCCTGGTAGTAGGGAGACTTGATCTGGTAGTATCCACACGAGAGAGATCCCACGTCCATCACGCACCCGATGGGCTGGCATCCTGATTCCTTGTTGCAGATACACTTGAGACAATCAGTGGCCAGAGAGGCTCCTGAATGGAAGAAGATGAGTAAGGAATACTGTAGATGGGTTACGATAACTAATGAACTGACCAACGAGAGCAGCGAGAAGGAGAATAATCTTCATGATGGAAGATTGAATTCATCTCGAGATGGGCACTTTTATAGGAGGTGTCTTATCGTGAGATAGATCAGGAACGAAATATGGATGGAGTCATGAGGGAATCAGAGTACGATAAGCAAGGAGAGATGGCACGTAGATGGATGGAAGGGCTGTGATCAGGTATGAAGACATCGAGAAGAGATTCACTATGGAGTATATCTTGAAGCAGGCTTTCCATGTGACACCCTATCCATCCATGTTGCGTTTGAGGGTGAACCCTCTTGACCCGCTCTGCATCGAATTAGTATTTCATTCTCTATCAATAAAATGCCATTGAGAATTGAAGGACAATGGTTAGATAGCATCGTTTCCCTCAATGGATAATGGATGAGTAGAGAGGGAGAGTTCGAAAGGAGGGAAGGAAGAGAGGGAACTCATTGTCTCTCTCTCTCTCTCTCTCAACCGGCCTTGGCCCTCAGCTGCTAATTGGAAGAAGTTCTGCGTGTAATAAAGCTCTACACTCTTTATCTATTCGAAAGACCTGAATAGTCGGATGTGGCACCAATATACAACAGAAAGAGTGGAATGAGATCAGAGATAGACTCCTCCACTCCATATTCCTATTCTTGCCCTTCTTAATATCCAGGGGCGGTTCTGGGGGGAGGGCAATGGTCGCATCCTCCTCCGGGTCCAGAAGCTCCAATCTCTCCATTGGGTCCATCGGCTCCCTTCTGACCGGGTTGTCCATCGCGACCAGCATCTCCAGAAGGTCCCTGAGGTCCATCGCGACCGGGCTTTCCGGGCTGTCCGGGCTGTCCATCGGGTCCGGGAGCTCCAGGGGTACCGGGAGGTCCGGGAGGTCCAGGGGGAACGGCGACCTCCTCGACAACTCCGTCAGTTCCCTTCTCTCCGGCCTTTCCGGGCTGTCCATCGGCTCCAGCAGGTCCCTGAGGTCCGGGCAGTCCAGGCTGTCCGGGAGTTCCGTCGGGTCCGGGGAATCCATCCTGTCCGTTGTTTCCATTGGGTCCCTTGGGTCCGGGATTTCCGGGAGGTCCGGGGGGTCCAGCAGGGCAATCGAAGCAGAAGTCTTCAGGATTGGGCTGAGCATCAGCAGCGGCGTCTTCTCCATTGACTCCATTGTTACCAGGATGTCCATCCTTTCCATCGGGTCCATCGGGACCGGGAGGACCGGGAGGACCAGCCAGACCAGACTTGCAGCTGCAGCAAGATGCCTGCTGCACCTCGGGGGCTGCGTGCACGGGCTCGTCGTAGCCAGCTGCAATTGAGTAGAATGAGTACGGTAAGAGGGGAGTATGGTAGATAGAGTGAGGGATACTGTATCATCGATTGACTCACCAGCGGGGGGAGAGACAACGGGGGCGGACTCGCCGTATCCAGCCTGTCTCTTAGCGATCAGCTTTCCCCTGACTCCCTTGATCTGCTGCATACGCTCGTATTGATCCCAGAGACCAGAAGTACGGTGCTTGCAGAAGTCAACCTGAAGAAGGATACGGTAGAGGAAGGGTACGGTATTGAAGGGAATGAAAGAGAGGAAATGACAGGCAATATGAAGGGAGAGAAGGAGAGTAGGTTACCTCAGTCTGGAGGGAAGACTGAACGTGCTGCATGTAGTTGTAGAGAGCAGGAATGGCGATGATGGCAGTGAGAGTGGCCACAGTCCTGAGAAGAAGAGATGAGGATACGGTAGGTGAATACGGTAGAGGAGGAATACGATACGAATACAATGGAAAGTAGAATGGGGAATGGATACTTACGAGATGGAGATTCCGAAGAAGGCGATTCTTCTGAGTGACTCGGCCTCACGGACCATCGTCTTCTCGTTGTTCTCTTGGTACATGATGAATCTGCAGAGGGGAAGCTGCAGCTTGCTTAGCCACTCATTGGCGGATCCTTATATAGGAGGGAGGGGAGAGGGAGGGGAGGGGAGAGAGGGGAGGAAGGAGGAGGGGTGGGAACATGGTGTAATCACCCGAAAGGCATCGATGAGAGAGGGGAGAGGAGAGGGTCGAGAACCATGACAACGAGAGTGTCAGTAGGGTTTCAAACCGATCGTGAACAATAACAAATAATATCGAAATTTTTGAACGGAGTATTATCCAGAACAGCACAGAAAGGATTGGAAGATGCGCTCTGCATTCATTTTCTTTAGCCGACGATTTTCTTTGTCGTAGAACGCTTTCTTTAACTTGCGTTTTTTGATGATTCGCTTTAGAAACATGGAAAGTGGAGTCTAGATACTGTTCGTCTCATTGCTCATTTTCAGTAGAAACTCTGTTGATGATCTCATTTGGGAGCTTTGCCACTTTACACCTTCTCTTTCTTCCTTTCGCCCTCCATTGTCTCTTGCGGGTGTTTTGACACGTTTTGTGTTCGATCTTCGAGAGATAAGAGACCTTCGAGGGAATGGAAGAATGAAGGTCGAGAGAGAAGAAGAGAATGACGACGGGCTGAGTATTCACTCCCTTTGTCCATCCATTCGAATGGAGACTGGCCATCTAATGAGTGCATCTTACTCGTAGACCTTACACTGTATTTCACACCAACCTGCAAAAGAGTACGATACCCCCTCCCTCTCCCTTCCTTCTTCCCCCTTCCATTTGTTGTTCTCTTCTCTTCTCTTCACAACATGGATCTGCTTCGTCTAAGGTCGCGCCCTTTGACACAATCCTATCGAATATCCGATCAGCTCAAGTTGGAATGGGCAGAGAAAGTGAGGATGGGAAGAAGGGCAAATGGAGGAGGGAAGGAGAGAGGAAAGGGGATGAGGTGAAGGGTCACTCTGGAGGATCACTTCATGTTTCTATGAGAAGTGACGGGATCTTCATTAGGAACCCGTTAATTTTGTTTTTTTGTGTTGAAATAGACTATCTATGTTATTACCTCTCAATTGTTGAAGTTCCATCTGCGACCATTAGCAGACATTGAGTGTGTCTGGTCGAGACAGTAAATAGGTCATTGGTAAGGACAATGAAGGGAGTATTGTCTACTCGTTCATTGGCAGTTACACTATTCAACCGTTGGAATGGGTATACTCAAGGTCTTTTAATCACTCCATACAATACTCCTTCCCTCCCTCTCCTTCTCCCTTCTCTCACTTCGGATCGAGTCAAGTCTCTAAGTGCAAATAACTCGACTTCCATTCCAATTGCATGTACCCATCCAAATCTCGTTTTTTTGCCTCTCACCTCTTTTGTGGAATTTTCAATTCCATTAGATAGAACGGAGAGAAACCCATCAATGGTATTCTGATACGTAATGTGCCGAACTTTTCTCGATGTATGGATATGAAAGCGAAAGTTAGATAATGTACTCTCAATGATCTCCATTCTAAGGTTGGAACTCTGAGGTCACAAACACGTTTTAGTCCCACTTTTATCGCCTCCTTTTTTACCAAAGGGGATGCCATTCCTGGATTGAGGGAATGAGGGAAACAGAGTACATAGATCAATAATAACTCAAATCAATGATAGAAGAGTTCGTGACATTTATAGAAAATTATGAAGAACTGCAAAAAAAGCAAAATGCCGCAAGGTAAATCGCACACCCCTCCACCAATTCGATGCAATCTCTCGAATCAGCCGCTTCGTCTATCGGGTGAGATCATGACCATTTCGAGAGTGAATTCAAGATTGGAAGGTCACTCAAATGAGGTCGAGAAGGAGACAAAGGGCATGAAACAGGTATGGATATGAATTAGAGATGAGATGATAAGAGTGAGAGATTGTGGGAAATGAAGAGAGTGGGAATAGAGAGATGAAGAGTGAAATGAGCCATCGAGATGGAGAGAGAATCCATATATAAGAGGAGAGAGAAGGAGGATTAATCAGTCTCCAATTCAATCATGGAAAAGGAATCAGAGTGCGAGAGGTGAGATCGCCCTTTCATTATCTGCTGTATCTCTTCTACCGTACCATTCTCCTACCGTATTCTCTTGTAGCGCGATGCGTCGAATGGCGATAGGAGCGGTTGTTCTGTCTACAGCATCGCTCGTCTCTATTCTCATTGCCATTCCTCTTCTTCTCACTCACATTCAAACCCTTCAGAGTGATGTTCTAATTGAGACTGATTTCTGCAAGGTGCAGTCTATCCCTCCATCCAATCTCAATACCCAATTCAGACTCGAACTCGTGATATGTACAGCCAGATGATGACTATCGATCCCCAATCTCTTATGAGAGTCAAGAGAGGATGGCTATTCGGTCAATGGGTTCCCGATGGAGGCACTGGAGGAGGAGGTACTAACTTTCATATCTTGCCACTGTCATTCGATAATCCGTTCAGGAGCCGATTACGGTGGATATCCAGCTCCGGCTTCCACTGGATACGACAGTCCCGTCCAAGCATCTGCTCCTGCTGGATACGGTGGAAATGATGCACCCGTCAATAGTGGTGAGAGATACGGTAGGAGAAGCAATCGATAACTGACTGCATCTCAGGATACGGTGATGCTGGTGTGAATTCCGATGCTGGATCTGCCTGTGGATGCACCTGCATGCAGGGTATTCCATTCTTTATTATCGATCCGATTATCTATGTTACACGGTATTCGAGTATATCGATTGGTTGCAGGTCCTCCCGGTCCTCCTGGAGAGCCAGGAGACGATGGAGCTGATGGACAGGACGGAGTGGTCGGAGTGAGCGGAAAGAGCGGAAGGGTACGGTATCAGTCTCATTGATTCATCATTCGACTATCAATTACGGTATTCTCTTTAGGATGGAGAGATAGTGGCTTCGGATGGATTCGTGAATGAGCCGTGCATCATTTGCCCATCGGGACCCATCGGACCTCCCGGAGTTGCTGGAAACAAGGGACCACAGGGTGAATACACACTCTTTCCCTTTTACTCATTCTCGGACTGATCAAGTCCACCTAGACATAGAGTGCACCCAAAGAATTTGAGATGATGAGCATTGTAGGTCCTCGTGGAGCACCGGGAGCGCCGGGTATCGATGGAAAGAGAGGAGAACCAGGAATGGTCGGACCTGCTGGACCAATGGGAGTGCCTGGACCCGAAGGGCCAAGAGGAAAGAAGGGAGAGGATGGACGAGTTATTGCTGTGAATGGACCTCCTGGACCCGTTGGGCCCCGTGGACCTCAAGGAAGAAAGGGAGAGAAGGGATCGAAGGGAAGAGCTGGAGTTGCCATTCCTGGAGCTAAGGGACCCACTGGAGATGTATGTTTACTCTTCTTTCCACTCATCTCTATCCTGCATGCATTCATCATACAGTCTAATCATGGAATGGTTACAGGCTGGTCGCAAGGGTCGTTCGGGTCGGAATGGTCGTCCTGGTCCTCAAGGAGGATTCGGTCCCTCGGGAAAGAATGGATCTTGCGAGCACTGCCCTCCTCCCAGAACTCCCCCTGGATACTAGAATGGAGAGGACAGATCATTGTAGTCACGCTAGAATCAATAAAGTGCGTTTCATTCCTTCCTTGTAAAGTGGTATTTCTACATGGCACGACAAATTTACTCTTACATCCGACTACATCTGCATGAGATCTAGACGCTGCATGTAAACACTATCGATCTACAACACATGGTGCATTAGAGTACTCCAAAAATGTCTCAAAATGTTACTTTCTCTTAAATACTCTTCTTTGAGATACCAGAAGAACAAAAATTAAACTTGTTTGAAGACTTAAAACTTTGAAGACGAACGACAATTTACTGTGTTTAGCCGATATCGAGCTGTAAGGTTAGGTGTATGCTGCAAAATTTTTGCTAATTTTAACTCGTCTGTTTTCCGTTACTTATTTTTTCTTTTATTTAGCTCTTTTATTTATCTATATTGCTCAATAATAGATTACTGAGTATGCTCTTTCCAATTCCTTTGTCGGTTCTGTCCCATCTTTCTCTCTATTCCTCGAGTGTGCTGTTTACAAGCACGATGCAGTCACGCTGTATTATTGAACCCACGTATTGACTCTTTCCAGTTGAATATTCGATGCGTAGATAGACTGAACTTGGATCAGAATGAGTGAAATGGCAGATTGGGTGCCGGACGAGGCCGAACTTCGTCAGGTTATCTTTTACCCTCTTATTTAGCTGCATTCATTCATTCCACAGGTTCTTCTCATTTTGGAACAATCGCAGTCACCCGATTCGATAGTGCAGAGGAACGTTCAGCAGGTTTCATTTTCCCCGCTCTTATGGAACTTGAATTTATATCGAAGTTCCTCGATTTCAAACCCTTTTAATTTCCAGAATCTGCAACAACTAAACTCGCACAATCGTTTCGGATGTTATCTCGCATATATTTTCGGAATTATGACTCAAGAACAGGTTCTCAACTCGTTGTTCCGAAAAGTGAATGGAATGGTTATAACTTAGGTTGCAAACCGCTCTGTTGCTGGTATCATACTGAAGAACAATATGAGGAGTCAGCAATGGACTAATCTCTCTGATGATGTTAAAGATTACATAAAGACAAAGGTACGGACATAAGCTATTTTAAGATATCATGATTATTGATTGTAGATTTTATCAGCAATTGGGGACGAATCTCCGTTGATCAGAGCAACTGTTGGAGTGTTTCTTACTACCGGTCAGCTTATTTTATTAATTATATGCTCTTCTGTAATTTAATAAAAATTATCATCATGAGGAGCTTCAGAAATAGTTGGATATGAGATCATCATCTTCTTTTCCTTATGTATATCGTTATTTTAGTTGTGGTGGAGGAAGGACTAGAAGAATGGCCACAGCTCCTCCCTACTCTCTCTCAACTTCTTCATCAAGAGGAGAGACCAGCACTACAGGAGGTAATCTACCTTTCTACGATAGTACATGTATTCTGAAAGGTATTCCGTAATAAGTTCAAATTAAATTCTTTCAGGGAGCTTTGGGCGCTCTTCAAAAGATCCTGGAAGATTCGGGTGATCGATTGGACAAAATGAAGCACATTGAGCCTCTCCTTCCCCATATTCTTCCATTCTTTGGGTCAGAATCGTCCAGAATGAGGTATCCTTTTACATTGTTCCATTGATTATTTTTATTTTTAAAAATTAATATTATTGCAAGTACAGAAACCTAAATATATTGCAGAGGTCTGGCGATGAATTCAATCAATTGCATCCTCATGGTTCACGATGATCCGATATCCTCAGTGATCGATCAATTCCTCATTCTGTTATTCGCCCGATCTCAGGATGATGATCCCGTTAGTTATCTCATTCTTGTCCGCACAAGACCTGATACGAGACTGTTTCATCAATTTCCTTCTCCAGGAAGTGATCAAGCAATTGTGTCGCTCATTGACTCTCCTTCTCGAATCTCATCTCGAGAAACTCGCTCCATATCTACCCAATGTCATTGAGTATCTGATCACGAAGACTGCCGTGAGTCCCTCTCCCCTCCCTCCCCCTCTCCATCCCTTCTCTCTCTCAGGATGACAACGAGGCGATAGCCCTCGAGGCGTGCGAGTTCTGGTTGGCCCTGGCTGAGAATACCCATCTGGCTGAGCAGATTATCGCCCCTTTCATGGCCAAACTCGTCGGAGTTCTCGTGAAGTGCATGAGATACACTGTCGATGATATCAGTCTACTCAGGGTACGTCGATCCCCTCGAGAGAGAATTAGCACGTAGATGACAACGGATTTTATGAGAATATCACCTCTCTTTGTGTGCTCGAGGGAAATTATACAGTATACAGAAAGTGTGAAAAAAAATTCCTGTGTAAAAAAGTGAGGAACTGATTGAATGAATGGTCAGGCGAACGACGAGACGGAAGATGCGATGATACCCGATAGGGCTGAGGATATGAAACCAAGATTCCACAAGGGAAAAATCGCCGGAGGAGAGGTTGCCATCTTGTTTATTAATTATTTCGTTCTATTTCTCGGTTTGAATGCATAATTTCTAATTCCTCTCTCTCTCTGCAGGAAGAATCAGACGAAGAGGACGACGATGAGCATCAAGAGTGGAGTGTGAGGAAGTGTGCTGCCGCCTCTCTCGATGCATTCGCTAGCATCTTCAGAGAGACCATCCTTCCCCATCTTCTTCCCATTCTCAAGGATATGATCGCCCATCCACAGTGGGAGGTATGGTACAACCATTCACTGCCATGGGAGTAGATTGACTATGGTTGATTGCAGGTGAAAGAGTCAGCAGTGCTTGCATTGGGTGCAGTGGCAGAGGGATGTCTCGATGGGATGAAACCCCATCTCGATGAGTTGGTGCCCTATCTACTCGGATTACTGCAGGATAGAAAGGTATGTCGTCTCTTCTTCTGGACCTTTTTGAAACAATCAGTCAATTCAATAATTGGCAGGCGCTGGTCCGTTCGATAACTTGCTGGACTCTCTCTCGATACTGTACTTTCGTTGTGGGAGAGAATCATCCGTACTTCCATCAACTACTCAAGGAGGTACTCCTTCCTCATTCTCTCATTCAGTAATCCTCTCTCCTCTCTTCAGTTACTCGCTCGTATTCTGGATGGGAACAAAAGAGTACAAGAAGCGGCTTGCTCTGCCTTCGCCACCTTCGAGGAAGAAGCTAACGTCCAATTAGTCCCTTTCCTACCGTGAGTCCCCCCTCCCCCCCCCCTCCCCTGTACTCTGTGATGCTGAGAGGAGAGAAATGCGTGATTGTTGATATGTAATGAGAGCTGATTGCAGTGACATCATCCGGACACTCGTTACTGCATTCGGATACTATCAAGTGAGAGATTCGTTATTATTGTGATTGAGGAGGAGAAAGAGAAGGGGTGGAATGAGGATGGAAATTGCAGGCACGAAATCTGTTGATACTCTATGATGCAGTGGGGACTTTGGCCGATTCTGTCGGTCAGTGATTTAAATAGGGATTGGAGAGTGAAAGAGAGAGAAATGGAATAAATTAGAATAATGCTTGTAATACTGATCGTTGTTTAGGAAGTCATCTCGCGAAGGAGGAGTATATGAATACGCTGATGACTCCTCTGATGAGAAAGATGCAAGTTCTGCCTGATGAAGACAGGGTGAGAGATATTCCTTATTTGGAGCACGAGGAAGGAATATTAAGTTGGAATACTCGTTCACTCTCTCTCTCTCTCTCTCTCTCTCTGCAGGAACTCTTCCCTCTTCTCGAGTGTATTTCCTCAGTTGCGACTGCATTGGGAGAGTGTTTCGTCCCCTTCTGTCCAATTGTATTCACTCGATGCACTTCCATCGTCCGTGAGTCTCTCCCTTCCTTCCCTCCCTCCCTCCTTTCAATCGATGTGATCGATATTTAGAGCGATGCTTGGAGAAGAGCTACGCACATGAGATGGACAGAGAGAATGTGGAGGCGCCCGATAAGGTACGGTAGCGAGTACTGTAGATGGAGTATCAATCTCTTCTCGTTGAGGACTTCATGATTGTATCCCTCGATCTAATCTCTGGTCTGATCTCTTCCATTCCCGTTCGTCATATGGAATCACTCATCGATGACTCCCATCTTGTTCATCTTCTACTTAGATGCGCTGCTGTTAGTTACTCTATTCGTTCATATCATTCCACTCTGATCATCTATCTCTCTCAATCTGTACCTTCTCCATCTCAGGATCCTATGCCGGAAGTTCGTCAATCAACATTCGCAGTATTGGGAGATCTAGTGAAGAATTGTTTCCATCTGGTTGAACCAGTAGTCAGTGAGTGATCCCCCCCCCCCCTCTCCCCCTCTCCCTTTCTCTCTCTGTCCCTCTCAACGACCTCCTTCAGATGAGTTCACTCCAATTCTCGTGGGTAACATCGATCCCGAACTCATCTCAGTCTGCAATAATTCGACATGGGCATTGGGAGAGATGGCATTGCAGATAAAGGATGGAATGAAGGAATATGCTAAGGTTAGTCTATTTCACTATTTGATTCCATCGCAGCACATTTCTGTCAATATCCTCATCCCTCAGGTGATCACCCTCAAGCTGACTGCAGTCTTGGCAAGGGACAATGTGCAGAAGACACTGATTGAGAATACAGGTCAGCCTCCCCTCCCTCCCCCCCCCTCTCCCTCCTCCTCTAACCCTCCTCCTCCCTTCTCAGCAATGACTCTCGGTCGTCTGGGTATCTACTGCACAGACGACGTCGCTCCCGCCCTCCAATACTTCATTCGACCTGCTTGTTATGCATTGAGGAATGTGAGAGACAATGCAGACAAGGAGAGTGCATTCAGAGGAATCTGTCTCATGGTCAATACCAATCCCCAAGGAGTTCTCGCTGTGAGTCAATACTGTAGGATACGGTGGATGAGAGGTAGTCTCCTCAGGACTTCGTATTCCTCTGTGATGCTATCGCTTCGTGGACTACTCCTCCAGAGGATCTCAAGAATATGTTCAGACAGGTTATTTTTTGTCGTTTCTTTTTCCTGAATTTCTATTTTCGGAGAATAATTATTTTTTATCCATATGACAATTAGAGATATTGCAGGTGATAGGACATTTCGGAAATTTTTTTTCCGGAAAATTCGATTTTGGAAAATACACATCAGGAAAAAACAAATGGGAAAATCCACTTGGGAAAATTTGTCTCGGAAACGGACATTTCGGAAAAATTCAACTGGGAAGAAAACTTTCGGAAAAGGACATTTCGGAAAATTTTTTCGCATTTTTAAAAACAAAATTGCTTCCTTTTGTTAAAATAGTTCAAAACGAAATTCAAAAATTTCGTGGAAAATGTGCGAAAAAATTTCCGAAATGTCCGTTTCCGAAACAGCTCTTCCCAAATGGAATTTTCCGAAATGTCCTTTTCCGAAAAATATTTTCCCAAGTGGAATTTTCCGGGAAAAAAATTCCGAAATGTCTCACCACCATATTGCAGGTGATAAGACAATTCGAAAAAAACAAAATCGAAAAAGGACGTTTCGAAAATGTAATTTGGAAAAATGTAATTGGAACGATCAGTCTAGAAAAAGGACGTTTCGAAAAGGTTGTTTAGAAAAAGCGAAATCGAAAAAGGACGTTTCGAAAAATGTTTTCAATCAAATTCGAATTGAGAAATAAAAGTCAACAAAGTACGCTTCGAAACTTTTTTTCTGTAAATGAATTCCGAATAATTTTCGAAACGTCCTTGTTCGATGTGGATTTTTGCGAATCTATTTTTCGAACCGTCCTTTTTCGAAGAATATTTTTCGAATCGATTTTTTTCGAACATGTTTTTTTCGAAACGTCCTTTTTCGAAAAATATTTTTCGACTCGTTATTTTTCGATTTTGTTTTTTCGAGTTGTCTTATCACCATATTGCATGGAATCAATGTATTCACTATCCATCTCAAATATGTCTATAATCACTGTAATTATGGGAACTGACGTGAAACATTGTAATGACAGTTCCATTCAGATTCTGTTTGGATTCCGTCAATCTCTGGGGGAATCAAACTGGCAGATGTTCACTGGCCAATTCCCTGAGATACTCCGTCAACGACTATCCATGCAGTACGCAATCTGAGATAGACCACCCCCTCCCATCCTTTCCTTCTCTATAACTCCCCCTCTTACACTCTCCATGTTGCAGCCATTTTGTAATATTTCAACCCTTATTTTGGCTGCTTCTTATATTTTTCATCTTCTTATATTATGGCATTGCAATAGTTTCCCTTTCTCCCTTTTGGGTTATTTAATCCGTCTAAGTTGACTTAGATAATGGAAGGGGTTGTTCATAATTTGTTTGTGGAAATTACATAGCCTCATCTAAAATATATATATTTGTATTTTGTAATTATGTTCGTTGGTTGTTCCTATCTTTCCCACTGACCTCGGTTCTCAAAATGTATGGGGTTGGCTCCATACTAGCTCATTTCGCATGTGGTTTCATTCGCGTTCACTTTCCATCTCGGGTATTCTCCTCGCCCTTATTATAGGGTTTAAGTAGCTTGGATTGTATGATTTGTTTAAGTGGCCCTTCCCCCTTCCCGTCCTCTTCCCCCTCCCCGTCAATCCCTTTCACATCGGTGGTACTTTGGAATGCTCACAGGTTATCATACTATATGGCTGCCTACCCTTCCCACTATTCGACCACTCAGCCGATTCCCATCCCCTTCTTAATCTTATTTGAATTGAGAGTAGATAACTCGCTAATATTCCTTGACTTCTTCTTCATTTCTCTTGACTCGACTAACTCGATAGCATAAGAATTCCTAAGATGTACGTAGTATAGTCACTCTCTCAGCTTCCGATTAGATCTAATTATAACGGGCCTATTCTATTATTCTTTCTCTTTTTATTCATTATTTCAATTTCAATGGTTCATTGTATCATTCATTGGCCTATCGACACACTTTCTAGCAGCAATACTTGCTCCGATTCAATACTCAATATCTATATTGGTATCGGGTATTCCCTCCCCTTCCCTTCCCCATTTCCGCACTTCCGCACAATCTCAATTGATTCAATCACCCCACTCCATTCTCCATTGGTTTTCTGATCTGTTGCCTTCCACCCAGTCTTCCGTG
>LS492828.1:284464-307134 GCA_900490845.1 Pristionchus japonicus | reverse complement strand
CCCCCTCCCCCCATCCCTCCCTTTCTCTCATTGGTCATTCATCGATCCCCATTCAATTTCAGCGTGAAGTTCATGACTTTCCCACAGTAATTCCTCCTCATTTCTCTCAATTCGGAATCACTCGATTCGCATCGAATCTCTTCGATGGTCCTCGTCCACTCAAACACTTCTTCTGCGAGGCTAACCAGGTCCCTTCCCTCTCCCCCTCCCTCCCTTCCTCCTCCCTCTGAATCCCTTCCTTGCAGCTCCATCGTGTACCCATCTGTCCCAATAACGTGGACATTGACAGTGTATCGAGAATGCTTCTCAAGGATGGAATGAAGCTCTTCCTCACTGGAACTCAGAGGGTATCCACTCCCCCCCCCCCTCTCTCTCCCAATCCTCTCGTTCAGGTGATGGTGAATGTGTCTCGATACTCAGGAGAGACAGTCACTCAGATGTCTTCGCTTCGGATTGTGAGATTCTCTTTCCATTGGAAGGAACGACGATTCCTTCGTTGCAGGGGATGGGCATTCTGGCGTGTCACGATGCAAGGAAGTGGCCTAGTGCTGCCAATATGGAGAATATCAAGAATGAGGTGAGAGAGAAGGGAGGGTGGGGGTGGAAGTGGAAGGGAAGAGTTGCAGATTCGAGCACAAGAGCAAGATATTGCAAAGAGGAAGGAAGTGATCGAACAGAGAAATAGGGCTCTCGATGAGGTTAAGAATAAGGAGAGACAGACGATGGTAAGGAGAGAAGGGGGGAGGGGAGGGGGGGGGGAGAGGAGATGGATGGTATTGCAGACTCAATGGAGGAATAAGAAGCAGAAGGTTGAAACTGTGCAGAATGCATTGAAGGAATGGCATAGGAAGTGAGTTATGAAAGAGGGAGAGGGATGTTGGAGGGGATATTGATATGGATATTGATATTCAGATTGGAATTGAACAAGAAAGGGAAACCGGATGTAGAAGCAGCTAAGAAAGGATGTGAAGAAAGAAAGAGTCAATTGGAGAAGATTGAGAGGAAGAGAATCAAGGAAATGCTTAGATATTTCGTATGTTGATCCATTGTCCATACTCATCAATATATCTGATTGGAGGTTGAAAGTAAGAAATCGATGATCAAATATCTCAATATCTCAATGGCTGTTCGAGATGTTCTCAATGCATTCAAGAAAGCGAGAGAAGAGAAGGAAGAACAATTCATTGTCTGGAATGAACTCAAGGTATTGTAGATAAGGAGTATGATGGCATGTGGGGAGTGGAATGAATGGATTGCAGATTGAGTATGAGACGGAATCTCGTGAATTGAATGTATACAGGGAGAGAGCACTCCTTACGTTGGCTACATTCAAGGTATGTAGAGCGAGGAAGGGAGAGGATTGAGGAGAGGGGTTTCAGAAGGAGACAGGATTGAGTACTTATCTGGAAGAGAAGATGGATGCTGATGAATTGAAGAGATGGAAGGAGATGCACAAGGTATTCATTATATTCATTTATATTCTTTTTCTATTTTTTTCAAATGTCGATCTGCAGAGATTCGCAAAGGAGAAATTGCCCGATTCATTCGATGATTTGAGAGCAGAAGAAGAGAACGAGAAGGGACGAATTCAGTGTGTGCAGAATGATGGAGATGAACAAGTGAGAAGAGAAGAGAGAGGGGGGGGAGGGGGAAGAGGGGAAGGGGACAAGCGATGGTTTGTAGGATCTAGTGAAACTGGAGGAATTACAAGAAGAGAAGCGTGAATTGGAGAGGACACTGAATGAACAATCGACTAGACAGAGGAATAGACGGTAGACATTTATCTTATTATTCATATGATAAAGGAAGGCATTTTGAGTGAGAAGATGGAAGAGGATATTGAGAAATGGCTTGAACCAGTGAATGAAATCATCGGAAAGATCAATAAGAACTACGGTGCATTCTTCGAGAGATTGGGATGTAATGGAGAAATCGATTTGGATAAACCAGAAGATGTGGTACGGTTATTACCAGCCATTTAAAGATGCGAAGTAATTGTTTCAGACGAGAATGTCTGAGTACGGTATCAGGATTATGGTGAAGTTCCGTGCAGCTGATAAACTGAGAAGACTCGACCATCAAGTTGGTTGATCCCTCCTCTGTTCCCCTCTGTCCCCTCTGTGTCTATCTGATTGTGAGTGAATGGTGTTGCATTGAGGTTCAATCGGGAGGGGAGAGATCAGTGTCTACGATGCTCTATCTACTCGCATTGCAAGAGGAATGTCCCGTCCCATTCAGATGCGTCGATGAGATCAATCAGGGTCAGTCACAGATTGAGAGAGATGCCAGTGTGAGACTCCTTCAGGAATGGATCCAACCAACGAGAGGAAAGTATTCGATGTGATGGTTGAGAAACTATCGGGAACCGGCAATCTGGGAAAGAGCCAGTACTTCCTGTGAGTATACGAGGAGAAGAGGGGGAGGGGGGGGGTAGTCATCGATTGATTCCCCTTTCAGTCTCACTCCCAAATTGTTGTCTGGACTGAAGTTCACGAAGGCCGTCACTCTACAGATCGTCCACAATGGAGCGAGTCTCGATAGGAATGCGCATGTGAGTACTGTAGGGGAAGAGGGAGAGAGAGGGGAGCGGTCCAATCGAGAACTGATTCCATTGTAGAAATGGGATGCATCCGCTTTCCTGGAGAGAATGAGAAGGGACAAAGCAGAAAGAGAAGCACGAGCAGTTGCTGCCAATTGAAAGACGAAGTCATCCGAATATGAGGCCGTGTGCGTAAGGATCGAGCAACGGCTGGCACAGCCCAAAAATGTAAAATCTCTCGAAACGTGTGTTTTGGGGTTCTCGAGGGTGCCGAAGAACATGGGCATTGGCGTTTTGCATTTTGAGCCCTCGTCGGCTCCAGACGACGTCACGTCGAAATCGGACGCTTGACTGCTACTTGGCCCTCGATATCGCGAAAATTAAGTGAGTATGGCCCCAGGGGTAGAATTTGACGCTGATCACGCCTGTCCACTTCATTTTTCATTTTTGCCAAAAATGAATTTTGAATATCGATTTTTCGACTCCTTTAAACCAGCTCCTAGCTTTTAGCCTTGGGCGATGCGCCTTGAAGAGAGGATTTCAAAAATACCCATATGACCCCAAACAGGTGACGCAGAAATGGGGGTGCTAGCGAGATGTGTAGAGAAAACGGTCAGAATCCGAGGCGCATCCTTTGATCTACCCTCTGTCTCCTTGACCTCTCTCTGCGCTCTCTCGTCCCACCACACTATCTCGCCTTCCTCTCTCCTGGGAGGTGAAGGAAGAGGGTAGATCAAAGGATGCTCCTCGGATTCTGACCGTTTTCTCTACACATCTCGCTAGCACCCCCATTTCTGCGTCACCTGTTTGGGGTCATATGGGTATTTTTGAAATCCTCTCGTCAAGGCGCATCGCCCCAGGCTAAAAGCTAGGAGCTGGTTTAAAGGAGTCGAAAAATCGATATTAAAAATTTATTTTTGACAAAAATGAAAAATGAAGTGGACAGGCGTGATCAGTGTCAAATTCTACCCCTGGGGCCATACTCACTTAATTTTAGCGATGTCGAGGGCCAAGTAGCAGAGATGTGTCCGATTTCGACGTGACGTCGTCTGGAGCCGTCGAGGGGTCAAAATGCAAAATACCAATGCCCACGTTCTTCGGCACCCTCGAGAACCACAAATCACACATTTCAAGAGATTTCTCATTTTTGGGCTGTGCCAGCCTTTGCTCGATCTGCTCGATTCTTACGCAAACGGCCTCATATTCTCTTCGTAGAAGATATCCAATCCACCCCGAATTATGAAAATTGAAGAAGATCTCAGTTAGCTGTACTTTAATCCGTATTCTTCTTACTCTTTTCTATTTTTCATTGTTCCATCTGTATCATTTGTTCCCGAAGTGTTATCTAAGATACTCATAATATCCCTCATGACTTCTTCTTACGGTGACCAAATATTCGTGTGCTTCTCAAGATTCTCTCTCGTATTTCCATTCATCTCGTTGACTTTTCATCGCTAATGAATATGATAAACAAAAAGAGTGTTAATATGTATCGGTAGTGAACATGTGATCTATTCAATGGAAGGATAACCAGTAAATGGATGATAGACCAGTGAGTATGGAGGTAGATTCAATGGTTGTAAGGAGGGAGGGGTGGGGGGGGTCAGAGTACTTCATGGACATCTCTCATTCTATCATGATTATCCTGAGTGAGGGAAGAGACAAGAGAGGCCATCTCATTCACTCTCTTCTCTGCTTCTTCCGCTCTCTCTGCCAATAATCGAGTACTTCTATTCAGATCTTCCTGCAATTGACTACTCATTCAATTGGTTAGTATCAATCTGTTTATTCATCGTGTGAGTGGACATTCTACCAGCAGAGATTAGATGGAGTGTCAGTTAGTATTCATTATGGATTCATAAGAGAGAGAGATAGGATCAGTATGATAGATGAGTAGCAGCTCGAGGAGGAATGAATACCTGATGTTTGTATTCTATCGAATCGAGATGCTTACGCATTTCTTCACGAGACGACATCACTTCATCCAATCTGTAAGAGGTTCTATTGTTGATTGAGATGGAAGGATCCTCACCATGTTCATAATCTCTACCACACTCAAAGCTCCATTGATCTATGATTGAATGAACCAAGTTGTCTCATTCTCAAATTCGGAAGGCAAACGAACGGCTCGGAATTGTTTTGGTTGGAATGGTTTATCACTCAATCGAAAGGAATGCAGAACAATTCAAAAGGAGAATGTGATTGTAAGCCGTTCGTATGTAAGGCCCTTCGAAAGGAATCGAATGGATAGGAGGGTTAGTGAGGAATGAACTTGGTTCATTCACTCTTCTACTCGAAAGATCAATGCATGTACTAGTCTCTATTATTATGTGAAATGCGAGTGCATGGTTGGATATGACTGCGTGTTGGGGGGTTAAAGGCAATGAAAGGACTAGACAACAGGAAGAAGAAACACCCAAAGGAAGTGAGAAACCAGAGAGAAAATTAGATTGAGCACACCATTAGTTATACTGAATGAATCAGTAACAGAATAGGATTACGATAACGACAACAAAGGGAAAACACAAAGGGATGATCTATAAGTGAGAAGAGTGCTGTCTATTCTACTCTAATCTCTGAATAATCGTGAGTACAACTGTCGCGACCTTCTGGTCGTCTCTGCCACATCTCGAGTGGCCGACTCGAACATTGATTGCAATTCGATTATCTGACGACGAAGCTCTCCCTTCTCCAATTCCAATTCAGAACGCTAGAAGAGAGATTAGTGATTATCGATTGATTAGAGAGATCAAAGATCACCTTAGTTGACCATTCTTCCTCTCTCTGAGCCAGAGTCGTCTTCCATTTCTCATTGATCTTTCCCAATTCGAGAGTGAGATTGTTGAATCGTTGTTCCATCTCAGAATTCCTGCATTTTTCCATTGAATGGGTGGATTGAATTGGTTCTCAAACCGTTCGAGTAATCTAGCATTCTCAAGTGCATTCTTCTCGAATAAGAGATGAGATTCCTTCTGACGAGAGAGATCCTCACGGAGATTCGATTGTTCCTCCCTTCAATTGAACGAATAGAAGTGATTGAATGGGACAGACTCACCTCAGTTTCGCATTCTCGTCCATTGTCTCTGTATAACATTGAATCTTCTCGACAGAGTCAACGTTAACTCTCTTCGCAAGTGTTCTCAATCTCTTCAATTCCAATTCCATCTCATAAACTTCCATCGATCTCAATTTCAAATCTTCTTCTAATCCATGCCATTTCGACGTCGAATCACGTAATTGAGTTGAAGTTGAATCCAATCTAAGAATACGGTAAGAGGAGGGAATCGATTACTCCAATTCTCTTACTTCTGTTCCATTTCATTCTTCTCCATTCGAAGTTTACTCAATTTCTCATTCAGTTCATTTCTCACATTACTCAATTCAAGTTCACGATCAGAAAGACGAGAAGTTAGATCGTTTACCTGAGAGATGATTATTGATTGATTGAAAAGGAGAGGCAGATCTACCTTATCACACATATTAGTCTGTTCCTTGGATAGTCTTCTCAGGATGTTCAACTCTTCCTCCATTGCAATTACTCTCTTCTCATTACGAGAACATTCTTCACGAGATTTTGCGAGTTCTCTGAATATTCAATTCCATCTCAATCAATCTAATAATTCTCACTTCTCAATCTCAGCCAAAATCGTCTTGATCTTAGTCAATTCTTCTCTTTGTCCTTCAATAACTGAGTCTTTTCCATTCGAGATTCTAGCCAAATCAACGAATTGTTCCTCGATTGGAGACAATTTACGAGATGAGGAAGAAGACTTCAGAAGTTGCTCACGCTCCTCAAATATGGAGATTCTAATCGATTCGTCTGTTCAAATCTCGCTTTCAGATCTCTATTTCATCTCTCGTTCAGCATTGACATTTGAGTGACATTTCACTGGTTGGTACTAACTCCGTTCAGAGGAAGAGATTGGGATCTTCCCTCTTTTTGTTCGTTTCTCTCTCGAAAGGTCACTCAAAAGTAGCTGGACAAACGGAAGAACGGGAGCAAGAGAAGGAGAGATTGAACGAGAGAAAGGAAAGGGTGGATCAGAATGAAGGGAGGATTATACCTGGAGGGAAACATTGACTTCTTCTTTCTTCTCTCCATTCTCAATTCCATTTCCAGTCGAAGGACTCTTCTCTATTCTTCTCACTCCATTCTCTCTCTTCTTAGGTGGGGCTGAAATCGAATCTGTGAATAACACCACCACCACATCAATCTCCTTCGTTCGTTCTACTCTGCAGTGCAGAGTCTGCACCTCTAATTGCGTGTATTTTCAGAACAAAGTTCCGCGTGACTGATTACGACAGTGTAAACAGTTGTTGATCGTCCCATCGAGTATAGCCTCCCCCCTCCCTCTCCCCCTCCCTCTCCTCTCACCGAATAGAGATCCTCCCAGCATCTGTTGTACTGCATTCACAGACTTCTCGAATTGCTTCGATGCATTTTCATAACTTCCAAATGGATAATTCATCGTGCGTGAACCTGTGATTGAAGAAGAGAGTCAATTGGTCTCAATTGAGAGACAGACCGAGAGTAACATAATATGTCGTGTCATTCCAACATCCTCCACTTCTCACGAATTTCTTCCCGTCGAATTTGACCATCGTCTTCAAATTCTCATCTCCTTTGTAGTAGAGATTGGAGCATCCTGAGAAGAGATCAGTCAGTCTGTTCTCAGGGAGAGAAGGGGAGAGGGGGAGGGGTCATCGATGACATCAGAATGAAGGGAGTGGCCATACCAGGGAAGGCAGATGCGAGTGAAGTCCATTCTAATCCTCCATCTTCATCCAATTCCACTTCAATCGGTTCAACGAAGACTCGAACCGTGCGAACTGAAACGAGAAGAGTTTGTTGTGCACTAATCATCTCAAAATACATTGTTGTTTTCAGTCTGTTGAGTAATTGGATGGAGGAGTCTTCTCTTCGAGAGATAATTCACACTAGAGAGAGGGAAGAAAGGGGAGGTCACAAGGGATTACTACTCTACTCTCAATGGCATTCCTACTCTCATTTCTAGTTAAACTACTCAGTCTTTCTTTGTTTATGTTGCATGTTCAACTGTTTGAACTACGTTTCTTCTATCGACCACAGTCTCCATTCCCCCCAGAGTGAAATCTCCCCCTCCCTTCTGTCCATAGATGCAGCAGAATGGATTGTCCTCCATTTACAATGCATGAGATTCCCTTTCTCGATTGAGAGACAAAAGGGGATCTCGAATGAGGAGAAGGGAGGATAACACGATTAGAATAGACCAGTTCCCTTTTGTGATTTGAAGGAGTGAGATACTCCCTCTCTCTCGCTACTGAGACAAGTGAGAATACAAGTAAACAGTATTGATCTCAGCTGTTCTCTAGAGTGGAAGGGGGGGGGAGAAGGGGGTGAAGGAAGAGGGGGGGGGTAGATCAAAGATTGACTCACCCTTAGCCACGATACTGCTCATTTCATGGAGAGAACTGTCGAGTTGGCAGATTTGGAAGAGAAAGAGAGGGAATCAGCCTATTCTGTGGCTGAAAAAAGAAAGAAGGAAAGGGGAGGAGAGATGAGGGGAAGGGGAGAGGGAAGAGGAGGAGAAGGGAGGTGGGAAGAAAGGAAGAGAGAGGGACTGACGAAAGAGACTCAAGGGGAGATGCATAGCATGCAAGAACACAACGATAAGCAGAGAAGGAAGATATCGTCACTTCGATCCCATCGGAGAGAAGAAAGTGAGAAGTTATGGACAGTTTGACACTGAGGGGGGAATGGACGATAAAAAGAGTGTTTGCAGAGGGGAAGAAGGGAGGAAAGGAAGAGAGGGAAGAGAGAGAGAGGGAGGAAGGATGGAGAGTAATGAGATCCGAATGGATGAAGTTTGATGGATAGTTGAATACTCGAGTATCTCAAGAGGATATTCAGAAGGAATGGAATGGAAGAGAGGAAGAGGAGGAATTTTCGGTCTGACTCAACCGGATGGTACCAATCACTCTGTCGAATCATTCATTATCAGCTAGAATAATCAGAGGCTGATTCCAATCCGATTCGCTTATCTCTTGAATGGACTTTGAACGAATGAGCATCTGTGAGGGAGCAGAAAGAGAAATAACTGCGCGAGAAGGAGTTATGAATGAACTATCCAGTTTACAGATAAATATCATGGATTCAAGAAAGATCTTTGAATGCTCTATGACCTACAACATTTAAGTTATTTTCCTCTTTCATATAGAATGCCGAGGAAATACAAGTTATTCATCGAATCGAACTCTTCAGAAGCTTATACCAATCTGTTTTATCACAAGAGAGAAATAAATACACTTGGATGAAGGGAGGAATCACGAGGGAGAGACAAATAGAATGAGGGAAGAAGCAACCCGAAGGGAGAAGAGGTACGACAACGGGGGAGGAGGTCACTGTACAGAGGTCAAAGATCATTCTAGAGATAGATCAAAGATCAGCAGAGAACACGTTGGATACACGACTTTTGAAGGACGTCGATGGCTGTGGTTGAGAAGCCAGGACGACGAGTTACGTCCTGAAGAGAAGGAAGAGATGAGAGAGGGAGGGGGAGGAGGAGGGCGAGGGGGGGGGAGTACCTGGAAGGAGATGATCTCCAGATTGGGACAGAATCTAGCCAGAGAGTACAGAGTTGCATCAGTAGCTCCCGTTCCTCTGATGTAGATCTCACGAAGAGGGCATCTTCTGAAGGAGAGAACGATCATTCCCTTCCCTCTCCCCTCTCTCTCTCTCCCCCCCCCCTCTCTCTCCCTCTCCTCTACCTCGCCAATGCCTGCAGTCCCTTGTCAGTCACGTGATTGCATCCATTCACATCGATAGTCGACAATTGCCTGCAATGCCATCACACTTCTATATCTAATTGAAAAATCTCATGAACGTTTATCATAGGCTGAGATGGAGGTATTCTCTCTCTATTCTCCTAACCTGCAATTCTCAGCGAGAATGGAGAGCACTCTATCGTCCATCGCACGCATATTCTGCATCTCCAGATCCTGCCATCAGATGGTTCAAGCAGTGATTCATCAAGGGACTGCTCACCCTCAGTGCTCTCGCCCCTCTTGCAATGGAGAAGAGAGCTCGATAGGACACTCTCATTCCAGATATCTTCAGTGTTCGAAGACGACTCCCGGCTGAACCAACTGAAGAGAAGACTGAAGAGGGAGAGATCAGACTGAACTGACCATTGAACCATTTGTGGATGGCTCTGTTATTCGCATGAATGCATCGAAGGACGAAGTGCTTGAGATTGGGAAGACGTTCTGTGATCAATTTGAGTGAATCGTCGTAGAGATGATAGACGGCAATCTGAATGAAGGAATAGAAGAGAGGAGAGGAGAGATTGGAGTACCTGGAGGGAATGGATCTTCTCTCCAACTGATTCACACACTGTCGACAATAGACGATTCGCATTGTTTAGAGAGGTCTGCAACAATGATCTCTTCCAACTATTACAAATAACAAAATTCACAGATGAAAATAGGGGAAGAAAGGTGTAAAATAAAATCTTACAGCAGAATCTTCTTTGGCATACAATTTTATGCTGATAGAAGAGAGGAAAGGAGCGGAGAGAGCAGAGACAAGAGAGGGAATATCCTCACTTCCTAAATAGATTATTCATGAGGATGGAATACTAAGACTGATCGATGCATCACTTGCGGAAGTTTACGGAAGCAAACTTTCTCTTCCCTCGACCACAGGTCACTCCAGTTGTTTACCCCCCAACCCATCTGAACTCTCGTGATAGCTCCACATCTCTTATCGTAAATATTTTGGGTTTATTCTGACCTGAGAGCGAGATGGAAATGGATTGAATCATCGAAGGAAGAACAGGAAATTCAGTGAAATAGTTCTCTGGATTGAATCAGTCTCTCAGAGAATCGAATGGAATGGATACCGTATAGATCGACAGATCGGAGATTCCATTCGTTAATATGACAATCTCGAACCATCTGAGTTGGTTCATCCCCCATTACATCCTGAGAGAGTGAAGATTGAATGAATTGAGAAGAAAGAGAACTATCACCTGATGGAAGAATCGAATGAGGGAGAGAGAGGACAGATTGGGACAATTCTGAGAGAGATGAGAAATTGTCTCGACTGGCTCAGAAAGACGATGGAAGAAATCCATTTCAAGGACCTCAAAAGGGATGATTAGTGACATTTACCTTTTTCTGGGATTGAATGACTCACCACTAGATGTTCTCCTAGATAGTAAGCAATATCATAGAAGGCTTGATCATCCAATCCAATGCATGAATTGATACAGAGACGAGAAACTTGTCGATTCCATCCAAGAAGATGACGGAGACTGCGAATCTGAAGAGGGAAGAAGAAGGGAAAGAGAAGGAGAAGACTGCGGATTTGAAGGAGGAATGGCAAAAAAAAACAGGGGAAGTCAATGACCACTCTTTTACCTTAATACAACCACTGATATCGACAGTCTTTAGATGGTCAGCTCGGACTGAATGGAATGCATCTTCAGTCAATGAATTCATAGCTCTCAATTCGAGTGTTTCCAATTGAATTTGATCGGCAGTGAGAGATTGAATCCCCTGAATCATATCATTCGCCTCTGTTTTCCATTGACTCTTGCACGGAGAGAACTGTGATCCGAGGGAAGGGAGGGAGGGAAGGGAGGGAGGGAAGGGAAGGAAGGGGAAGGGGAAGAACAACTGACAAGGTCGCTGATTTGAGGGCAATCCACGAGTGAAATACATCGAAGATTCTTATTGTACTCTGTGAGAGAAGAAAGGACTGAATCAGTTAGATCGTCACTGGAATGAAGAAGGAAGATTAGAGAAGGGAAAAGAAGGAAGGGAATACCTGGCGAAGAATTTGATGGTTGTGAGATTGAGACCGAAACGAGGAAGAGAAACGTATGAGACACAGAGAGGATCAGCTAACTGAGAAGGATGGATGAAGAAGAGAGAGAGGGGGAGGAGAGGGAGGGAAGCACTTACCAATCGATGACTTGCACAGATCTCAAGCAGTTTTTGTTTGCATTCGTTAGTTAGATAGACTATTCCATCCTGGAATAAAGATATTGAAAAAAGAAGGCGAAGAAAGACGATGAGGAGGGAGGGAGAGAGGGGAAGATACCTGTAGATTCCTTGAAAGGGCATGAAGGGAAAGAACCAAGAGAGATCTCACTTGAGTGGGAGATTCAATTGACATCTGAAAGGAGAAATTAGTAGTGATCTCGATAGAGGAGGCGAATTACGAACAATGAGAAGGAGAGATAGAAAAGGGATTGATCAATCCAGTAGGTCAAATACGGAGAAGAGCTAACTATCTATCTGGCGAATCGAATAACAGATAGTAGTTATTGGATAGAATAAATGAGATGTGATTGCTTCCTATTGATGAGTGAGAGTAGATGAAGTGACGAAGACTGAGTCTGATCAATCTCAATGGTCAAATGACAATGGAGTGTCGTACTGAGAGGGAAGGATAGAGAACTTCCTCAGTCATTCTCTCTTCCCTTCTCTCTCTCTCTGTCTCTCTCCTTTCTTCTTCTCTCTCGCAATCTCAACGGCTGACTTCGAACGATTTGTGTAATCTCTCTCGCTCAGTCGAGAAAACGACAGAAGTCGAGGAAAGGGAAGGAGAGGGAGACGGAAGAGGGTCATCCAAAATATTTCCCCGATCTTCCTTCCATAATCATCATCAACAATTTCATTTCGAAGAATGTTGTTTTTATGAGTTGTTTTTATAGTAGAAAAGTGAGCCCGAATAATAGAAAACAGGGAAACTTGCGATTGCAAGAAATGTAAATTGAACGACAAAGACAGACCAGACTTCGTCTCGATTCGACATTCAATCCGATTGTCTTCATCGCCGATGAATTTCCAATCGAGAGACAAAAAGATGCAGTCTTGAAGTCTGTGATCAGATCATTCAGAGTGAGATTGACCATGAAACGAATCGAACCTCCAATCATCTCATTCAGTCCAATTCTGAGAGTAGGGATGGATTCTTCTAGGTGTGCTAGTTGAAGAGAGTTGAGAGGAGGGAGGGTAGGTAGCAGGTCATCTTCGATAGCAGGGAGATGAAGAGAGGGCAGACAGGACTGCATCCGATGATGAACCTAATGCTTCCTGCAATGAATATCTTATCTTCAGTATTGATTGGGATGAAGAGGGGGGACTTACACGGAATGCAGTTAGATCTGCCGCAGATGAGGAAGAAGAGAGAGGATGAGGAAGACATTGAGATGGAGAATACTGGAGATGGAGAGCAGGGAGGAGGAACTGTGAGACAAGAGATATTCAATGGGGAGAGAGGGGGATCATGAATGAATGAATGTTTTCGAATTCAGGTCCCTATACATGCAGAGTATGCAGAGTGAGGGTAAATATGGTAAGCGAGATTGACAGTTCGCTCATTTCTCATGCACTATTCGCACTATTCGCATGTTTTCCTTTCAAGCACTCTTGGATGCGTTATCATATTTGATTGATAGCTTATTCTTATTTTTGACTATCAGCACTTCAATCCAAAAATGAGATCGAGACGAAAATTAAGAGAGAATTGTATGGTAATGGTTTATCTCCCTTGATTATTTTTCCCTCTTCCTCATCCGCTTTCCATTCCTTCTCTTTCCCTTCGTCCCGAGTGGTCCACCCAAAAATGTGAGTGAGGAGGATAGCATGTCGATCTAGGAGGAGAGATACTTCAATGGTAACTATCTCTCTTCATCTCTTCCTCTCAGGTCAGTGGAAGATAATGGGAAGAAAGCTGCAATGATGAAGAAAGAAGACATTATAGGAGAAACACCAGAGAATGAATTGAAGATCTCCCCCAAGTTAGAACTTTCCCTCCAATCGAATGACCACTCTCTCTTTAGATGGATGGTATTTGAACCTGTTGAAAACTACACGAAGCCTCTAAGAACTACCGTATCAATCGAGAATCTGGACGAATACCCCATTGCATTCTGTGTGAGAACCAAGGTTCGTTCCGCCCACTAATCGATACCTTACTGAGATGAATCAAGGAGCGTCACATCCCACGACTCAACTTCGGATACGGTATTCTTAAAGAGAATGAATCGATTTCATTGGATGCAATCATTCCTCCAATGGGCGAATGGGTCAAGAGTGAGACAGATGTCATGGGAAGACACCATAAGTGAGTCAATGCCTACTCTCTCTTACAGTACTCCTCCCTCTTCTCAGAATGGTCTTCGAGAATCTCCGTCTCCCGAATGGAACTTCGATTCCCGATGATCAGAAGGAGAGAGCTAATCTGGGAAGACAGGTACGGTCTATTCCAATCGATCGATCGATAATCATTGGTTTTCGATCTTCCGTGCAACTCAAAGCCATTGTCCATTCATTCGTCTGTACACTAAATCGAATATCGTCCTTCTCCCTACCAAGTAGATAAGAAGATCGAAACGAATAAAGGAATTCGTCACTTTTCCCCGTTCTTCTCTTCGCATTCCAATATTCCAATATCTTGATAGAGAAATCGCTTATTGATCAAAGATTTTTTCATTCCACTTACATTTAGTGATTCGTTTTGATTCTTCATATTTTCATTCTCTTTCTTGCTATGTTCGCATTTTTCTTAAATTTCAGATTGTGACAAATTGTGAGATTGTGAGATTATAACGATACAATTGTGTACAATTTAATTCGTAAATAGAAAAGTTTGGCGCTTGTGCTGTTCGGGGGGTCACCACTATTCCCCCTCTCCCCTCCCTCTCATTCCCTCTCCTCTTCAGAGACTCTTCAGAGGAGAGGGCGGTCTCCTCTCTCGGAGGAGACCAAGTCCGCGGGGGCGAATGCTCCCCTCCCTCTCCTCGAATGGGAGAGAGATGGACTAAACCGAAAAGGTGTGATCACCTCCTTTTATAGGCTGTGCAGAAAATGAAATTAAAATTGCTAGAGGAGAACCACCTAATATTGTTTAGATGAGTGAATTGATTGAATTAGGCTGAATGTAAATTGGAAATTCTCAGAATTGATTAATTTTTGCGCGCGCCGACCGAGCAGAATGACTAGGGTGAGGAGAAATGAGGGAGATGGAAAAGGGAGGATAGAGGGGGAATAGTGGTGACCCCCCGAACAGCACAAGCGCCAAATGTTTTTACTTGTTCTCAATCAGATTGCAGATGAGGTACTTCTGTGTATCAATGAAGACAAGAAAACAATGGGTGTCTCACGTTATCTTTATGACGGATTGACTCGTCAGCCAATCAATGGAATCTCTTATACAGGAATAGAGCCATGCCGACTACTCCCACAGCAAGGAGTGAGAGGGGGAGAGTAGAGGAGGGAGAAGGAGGAGAATGGGATGGACTACGGTATACAGGGGATACCGTATCAACTGGATCTGGTTTGGGATTGGGATCAGAACGAGGAATTGGAGAGGGAGGAGGAAGGTTTTCTTCCTTCTTGAGAGGAAGAGAAGCGACTACGAGGGGAGAAATGGGAGGTGAATGGGGAATGATCACAGGAGGAGGAAGATCTTCTTCTTCCTTCTTCTCCATTCCAGTCACTGGTACTGTAGTCTGGGAGGGTACGGTAGGAGATAGATCATTGGATGGGGGAGGGAATGGCTCTCGAATCTTCTCCTTTCGAAGGTCTTTGATTAGATCCTCCATCTCTTTGCGAGATCGTTTCGGTTTCCTGATCAATCTTCAGATATCAGATCATCGTCAAATTCACTCACTTTTTTCTTCTCAATTGATTGGGATCGATTTTAGCTGCGGAAGAAGAAGTCTTGGAAGCCTGCGAATGGAAGGGATGGGAATAGATTCGGAAGAGATATCTCTCACATCAGAATCAGAGGAAGATTCTGGTTGAGTCGGTTGTTCCTTCAATTTCGATTCATCTACTTTCTTCTCTTTCTCACTTGGAGGATCACTCGATTGCGAGTTCTGAATTGGATCGCGGATTGGATCTTCAAGACAATCATCAACTGACCATCTTCGATTTCTTGCTTTTGTAGCTCTTGAGAAAGTCCTTGACTGACTTCTTCTTTGAACTTTTACTACTATCATCTGAGAATTGAACTGATCTTCCTTCTAAAGTTCATTGACTCACCGCCTCCCATTCTTCTCCGACCACTCTCGACCACAGATATAGGAAAGAATGGAAGAGAAAGGGAATCAAAGTCATCTCCATAGATGCATTTGTCACTCGTTGTTGGATGCAGACAGGCAAATTTCATTTTGTAAGGTAAGGGATGAACTGAGAGAGGGAGGAGAGGGGGGGGGACTACTGGAGGGAGTGTCTTGTATTTGCAGAGCTTATTAATGAGAGTAGAGTAGGGGAATGAGGGTAGAACAGTGAGATACACGTTCACAAATGCGTCAACTATCCCATCCATTTCTCTCGTCTAGTAAATATCCTCCATTCTCTACTTCTTCAATAACTTTGACTTGAATTCAAAGGCGATCGAAAAGTGGAAGAAGTGTGTTTTTATTAGTGAATCAGTACAAACATCTGAGATCTTTTCAAAACAACATTTCGTCAACAACAAATCAATAATTACAGTATCCAATGGTGTCTCCTCACACTAATCGATTGAGCCATCGTTCACTGTACTGACTAGCTGTCCTCTTTCGGAAATCAGTGAATTCATCCTTCTCTTCCTTGAATCCCAATCCCTACAATGCATCCATTTGATACGAAGACTGTGATCACATCAATGGAATGAAATTCGGTATTGATCATGAATCTCACCTTGAACTTTTCTTCTCCTGCTCTCACTTCTCCTCCACTAACGGGATCTTGCATTCCCTCAACAGATACTAGTTCAATCTCTTTCAATCTGCAATGGTCTCACATGTTCCTTCGCTCCGAGTCCCTTTCCACTCCATCCCATCTTGGCCATCAATTGAGCTCCCTTGTTGTCTGCCCCCAGTGGAGCAGGAGGACCGGAAGGAATGGCACTGCAAGGAGGGGGAGGGATGAGAGGAGGAGAGAGAGAGGAGGGGGGGGGACTCACAATCTGGCAGGGGGAGGAGAGGGAGATCGTCGATTGAATTGAGGTCGATTATCGGGAGAGAGAGAAGGAGAAGAAGAACGACGAGAGGAGGAACTGAATGAGATTCCATCTAGTCATCTATGGGATGAATCGATCCCACCTTGAACTCTTCCTTCTCCTCCTCGGACTTCTCGAATCAGATCTCGATCTACTCCTTGATCTCTCACGAGAACGAGAACGAGAACCACGCAGACTGAAATAGTATACTGTTGCCTTGTGAACCATTCGAATAACTGACTATCGATCTATCCTCTTTCTCCTTTCGTCTTCTCTCTCCTCTCTTTCATCATCTAATTCAGCTGCACTCAATCGATTTGAGATTAGATCCTCGAATGACTTCCCATTGATACAATGAGTATCCTCCAGAACCTGCCAGTTGAGAGTTGAGATCACTTTCGAATAGATATACAAGAGAGAGAGAGATGGGCATACCTTTCTCAATCTCGATTTCCTTTCATAGAACTCAGCCAATCCGTCCTTCTCCCATCCTTGACTACAATTAATCTCCATCTGACCCATTCCACTTCCTCTTCTCTCCACTCCTCTCTCCTACTCAACTCACGTGTCTCTGGGTCGATCAGGATTGGATGGTCCATAGAATGCCTCGATGGCCATCAATAGACGAGGAGTCGGAGGAAGGGCAGGAGGCATACGCAGTTTAGACACTTCGATTGGCTTGTACTGAAAGATACAGAATGTATTCACCCTTTCGCTAACTGCAGTCTCGAATAAGGTAACGGATGGAAAATGAGACTGACAGTAAGATCCTCTATCTTGATCTGTCCCATCATGACTCCAGCTGGCAGTTCATAGAATGGAGCTCGTGGAATTAGAGTCTTATCATCAATATCAGAAGGAAGAGCAGACGAATCAATTGGAGCTCCGTCTACATCGTCGTCTCAAGGTATCTCATTGAGGAATTGAGTGGAAGAGATTAGAGAGATGAATAGGAGGGGAGGGGGGAAACAATTCATAAGAAGTCGGATTCAATTGATACCTTCATTCCACACACTGGGAGGAGCAGCAGCAGCAGAGGGAGCATTGAAGAATCCACCGTAATCTCCCGCTGCAGGACCACAATCGAAACGAGATCTGCATCCAGATACTGTACTCGAGACTAGTCTATCTAACGTACCTTCTCGCTCCAGCCATTAGAGAGGGAAGATTCTTACGATGGGCAGCTTCTGTAATACAGATGAGGCTGAAGAAGGGGAGACTAGAGAGTACAAACCAGCTTTCATTCTCTCCATTTCAATCTGTGCTTCAATGGCCGTAATCTGATTGACCATATGAGTAGCGAATTCCTGATGTTGTTTCTCATATCCAGCGAAGGAAGTGAGGAGACGCTGATTGATCTCGTTTCCCAACTGAAAGGGAGTGCTGAGAAGATATATCTCAATTCACTTCAATCTATGGTCTCCAGTCTCTTCTATCCACCACTACTCCCCCCCCCCCCCTCCTCACCTTTTGATGTTCTGCCTGAGTCTGTGTCTTGTAGTTCTGTATGATGACTGCCGTATTGCGAAGTGACTAAAATACGACCATGTTGTATTGTACCGCTTATTTTTTTTCTATTCTAATTTTTACCTTAAATACGCTGTCATCAAAGAACTTGCTTCCCTCCCATGTTCCGATCAGTTTGTCCAATTTCTGCACGATTTGAGGATCCTGGATGAAGAATATTAGCGTTTCTCACAACTACTACTGATCAAACCTTCACATTATCAGCAGCAAATGCATACAATTGGGGAACATATCTCGCTAGAACTTGTATGATCCCAGTCTGCTTCTTCTTAGTGCTTCAATTTCATTGTCATAATAGAACAATATCCGGAATAGTCTTACCAATAATGAGCCCAATCATGAATGAGATAGAGAACATGAAGTCGGAATCCCTCTGAAGCATTCGAATCTCGAACCCTAAATATAATACAGACTAAATAGAAACAGAAAATAATAAACCTAGCCAGTAGATACATGAGTATCACTTCTCTGAGTTGATCTGTATCACAATTCTCAAAGATCCATTTCTTGATTGTCTGTAACGGGAGGATGAGATGAGAGAGGAGTGACCACATACCGAGACGACATCCTTGGAGCACTTGGAGTGGAGGAGTTCCAATAGTTCATCCAGTCCACTCACATCCAATCCCACTCTCTCCAAATAAGAAGTGCTCTTCGATGTCTCTGCTTCAGCAATCGCTGTTGCAAATTCAGCCTGGAAATATTGTTCGTTAATCATGTTAATTCCGAACAGCTTACATCTCTCAGCATGGGAATCGAATCGAAGTGGGCCTTGAGATTAGCTTCCGAACTGGAAATCTCCTGTCTCAGTTGATCTATTCTCGATTGAGCTGCAGCGAAGTCGAATGAAGGCTGTTGTTCCGATTGAGACTAAATATTATTTAATTACTCGTAGATAATTGCAGTATTCCTTGTTTGAATAGAAGAAACAGACTCAATCAATCAGAAAACATGCCTGATTATTGCCTGGACGAGATCCGGGTGCTATTCCGTTGTTCACTGCAACATGTTACGTATGAGAAGAGCACATGTAAATTCACTCACTATTGTAAATTTCGCATTGTAATGCGAATCTGTAGTAATCGGAATACTCGCCACCGAAGAGATACGAGAATTGGGGCTTTCCTGCCTGAATATAATATACTATCAAGATTGATCTCGATACAGCTTGCTTGATAACGAAATGAACTCAGAAATGAAGCGCGTAGCTGTAAATTCACTCAGAAACGTTAAATAATTACATGATCTGATCTAAGTCTCTCTTCTGCTTGGGGGCCACCTTTGGCGACGAATGAAGCGATCTTGTCAATCTTACTCCGGACCTCCGGGTCTGAAGAAGTAAAGTATTAACAAAGATACGTTGTGATTAAAAGTATGGCAAGTTTTTGACACTTATTTTAGAGGTGATCTTACTCGCTATAACTGAAATAATGGGGCTTAACCTTATGCACCTTTGTGAGGAAAGAAAGACAGTTTTCTACTTTGAAAGAACGTTGGCCATTTATCCGTTTTAATTCAACAATTGAATAAGTGTCGTCAAATGCAAGAGCTTGCAACAAACCTTGAGGTGGGTGGGGTGTTCGGTCCATGCCCAGCTATGCAACTCTGAAAACGAAATAAGTTATACAAGGTTGATATTCGAGCAAGGAAAAAGAGCGAAAGCGCTTTAAAGCGTCGTCGAAAAGAAGCATCGAAATTGTAGTTTGTCGTCGTGTTCGGTGTGTCAGCTATTCAAATGCTCTGTTTGTTTTGTTCCTGAGATTTTTCTACCTGTTTTCATATTGCTGCGGTTTTCTTTCACATCGTTCATTAAGCGGTTTATCAGGTTGTCAAATTGTAACACTATTAACACTTTTCCATTGTAGTATGGGCGAGTGTGGAGAGCAACCTCAGACGTTCAACTATACCTATGAGGATTTCGAACGAGCTCATAAAGCTCAACTACTGGCTGGCGATGTTCCTCAGGAGTTATGGGAGCAGCTCTTCAGCAAGCTCGCCAATGCGGTGAATCACCAGCCATCCTCCATTGTCAAATACAATCTCTTTATTCTCAGAGTTTCGACGGTGGTGCATTCATGAGTCTCGTCTATGAAGATGATCAAGAATCGATACATCCATGGAAGGTTATCACATCTCAGGTTTGTTTTAGTTGAATCATATTCTCTCGTTGCTAATTTAATCATGGTCGCTTCATACAATGACTATTAGGCTCTTAATTGCAACGAGCACATTTTCCTCATTGATCACGCGTGGACATTCGAGATGAATAGTCAGAGGAAACTTCTACTTAATGATGCTGATCTTCGTGAGGTGAATTCTTTATCGATCTATTTCTATTTCTTTTTCTAATCGATAATGTTAGCGAATGGCTTCCCTTGTTGGAGTGGATTGTGATGGAGAAGAGGATAGATCGAGTGACGAAGAAGTTCAAGGAGTAGAGACAAAGGAAGAAGAGAATGGAATCAAGAGAGAAAGAAGAGAATCGAGGAATGAAGAACAGAAGGAGAATCAAGTGGATGAGATTATCCAGAGACTGTGGAGATACATTGGTACTTACTCCCTTAGATATATCAAGGTTAGAAAAGAGATCGAATGAGAGTGTATTCATTAATTGTAGGATGAAGTAGAGGAATCAGCAACTGTATGGTATGTGATGGATGAACTTGGATCGAGAATTGGTCATTCGAGAGATGAAATGAATGCGAGGTTTCTCTATTCGTGAAACAATCATGGAGTGGTTCATTCAGAGTAATTCCACTCTATTTCGCTCCTCACGCTATGAGCTACTCGGTCCTTTTCTTCACTTCTGATCTACCCGAACAGAGTAAGAATGTTAATTTTGAAACATCTCCGTTCTCTCAATCATCTCTCTCAATCTAATTCAGCTACCGTTCTCCGTGATTGCACTCAATCGCTCGTTTCTCTTCAACATCCAGAATGGGCTGAAGTACTTGAATTGGCTTGGACTAAGAAGGATTTCTCCCATCTTCCTTCTACTACAACTGCTCCCAATGATGAATTTTTTACTGTTAGTTATTCTTTCGATCCGAGGGAGTACACAAATAATGTTGAGGGAGGAAGATCAAAGGACGAGATTCCGACAGAGGAAGAACAGTCTCAGTGCTCATTCAATCCATCGAAGCCACTCAAGATATTCTGTGATGATGTTCAGGTTGAGTAGTTACAAGGGAATCCGCCAATCCATTTTCCAGTTGATCGAACATCTGACGATCGATTTCGAATTGGTGGAAGATTGGAAGAAGACTGATGTTATCTGGTTGCATCAACACTTCTACAAGTACAAGTCAGTTGTCTCTCCATTCGAGTATTCTCTTGTTTACGAGTATGATAGTTCTACTCCTCATAGGGAATTGGCAGTCTCTAATCCGGGAGGACTCGTCAATCAATTCCCTTGTGAGTGCTGTCTCACTACGAAGGATCTACTCGCTGCTATTATGTGTAGAAGTGGAGAACCAGCGGAGTATTATCAGGTACAGATTACGGTAGAGAGAAGAGTATCGAGTACTGAACTCTCTCAGATGACATACAATCTGAATACGGAACTTCCTCAATTCGTGTCCACCTTCCAGAAGAGGGCGAAAGCGTGAGTTGTATTTAGATGGATTGGTTGGATGGGATGATGAGTGTACAGAGGAGAGTCGAATACTTGGATAATCAAACCATGGAATCTGGCTAGAGGAATGGATATGCATGTTACTGACTCTCTTGAGAAGATTGTCAGACTCGTCGAGACGGGACCAAAGGTATAGAGAGTACTGTAGACGGAGAGGGTTATTATTGATCGATTGCAGATTGCATGCAAGTACATTGATCGTCCAGTCACTTTCAAGCGAGAAGACACTGGAAAGAATGTATGGACTACGGTAGTCCCTCTCACTATCGATCAATTGCAGGTCAAATTCGATCTCCGTTTCATCGTCTTCGTCAATTCGATTCGTCCTCTCGAGGCATATGTATACAATAACTTCTGGATTCGATTCGCAATCAAGTGAGTGGAAGAGAGGGGAACGAGGGAGAGAGAGAGAGGGGGGGGGGCGAGGGAAGGGATGAAAGATGGATGGATTGCAGTGAATTCGACACTGATCGACTGGACGATATCGAGACTCATTTCACTGTATTCAACTATTCGAACTCGGATAAGATTCTCCAGGTAGAAAGGAAAGAGGAGGGGACAACTGTCTCTCTCTTATGATTGCGGCCACAAGTCATTGGCCACTTGAAACAGGAAGAAGGAAGATAGAGTAAGAGATGTTTAGATGAAATGGGAGGATTTCGTCGTTGGATTGGAGAAGAGTCATTCGTCTCTCAAATGGAAGGATTGCGAGAAGAAGATTCATCATTCACTCAGAAGTATTCTCGAGAGAGGATCGAGGTATGGGATAGATAAGGGAAGGAACAATTTATTGAGAATAATCATTTGAGTGAATTGGCACCTCGTGGAGTGGGAAAGAATAAGCAATCTCGTGCCATGTATGGAGTTGATGTGATGTTGCAGTGGAATGAAGATGGAAAGGGTAAGTGAGAGAGAGGAGGATACGGTAGACGGTTACTGTAGAGACCTTCTTGGACGTGTCACAACATAGGAATGAGTGGGGGGAGGGG
>LS492828.1:262794-277547 GCA_900490845.1 Pristionchus japonicus | reverse complement strand
AAATGCTGACCGGCGATGCGCTCCGCTTGGACTCAAAAGCGTCGCAGTTCGCACCTCCTTTATTTATTGTTTTTCTCTTTGTATAGAATTTATTTTAAATTTCTAAGTTGAAAACTCAAAATGGTGTAGAGTGAGCTTCCGTTTGCACATATACACGTTAATTATTTCGTTCATCTCTAAACATCGTTGCAGTCCCTAAACACAAACAAACGAAACTCAACAGAAAATTCATTCAAATTTGCTCACTTCCCGCACTTTTTGGATAAATACAGTAGCAGAAATTAGTCAATACTTTGTTTTTTGTTTTTTTTAAAAGTTTTTTCATTGTAAAAATATAAAGTTAAACAGTCACCCGATTTCCTTCTTATGGATTGTTTTTTCCGTTGTTGTCTCTGTTGAAACGGTTCAATGGGTGGACAGTCAACAACGCGACAAATCTTTATTATATTTTCATTTCGACAGATAAACGTAACATGGAACAAGAGATAGAAATAATATTTATCCGATAAAGTGACCGTAATATAATCTTAAGTTGTTAGATGGGATGGTTAAGAAGGAACTGCTGGATAGCATAGTACATCTGGGGGGCCTTCCATTGAGGGGCCATGTGACCTGCTCCACGCACGGTCAGGAAAGTAAGACCATCGAAGAGAGTCTTGAATCCAGCTATCTGACGATCGTACTTCCACGGGGTCTTGCCAAGAGTTCTCTGAAGGACAAAGGGATCAATCGATATCTAATCGATCGATACTCACTCTGAGTCCAAGTTGGTCAACGAACTGCTGTCCCATCATGAAGTTGCATGCCATATCGACGTCTCCGTAGAACATGAGAACACGAACGTGAGCCTACGAGGATACGGTAGATTACGGTAGGAGAAGGAAGAAGGAAATGAGATCATGATCGAGTTGATTACTGGAATGGATACGATACCTTGACGATCTTCTTGATGAAGGGAGCCATATCAGTGTACTGCTTCTGGTAGGTCGTAGTCACCTTGTCACTTAATCAATCGATATCCAACCTCTACAGTAACCTGTACAGTACCTGCAGATGTCCCATTTGCCGAGATTGAAAGGAATGTGGAGAGCCTTGCGGACAGCTCTATCATTCATGTAGTTGACGACATCAGTATCATTCAAGCAGGGAGCACCGCTCATCTTCAGTCCACCAGTGGATCTAACCCAATCAAGAACTGTCTTGTTGTTCTTCTTCATGCTCTCCTTATGCATTCTCTCCATTCCAGGGGCAACTCCTTCAATTATTGATTGATTGAGGGCAAGAAAGAGGTGGTATTCTTACCTCTAAGCATGATGCTCATCTTATTCGAGTTCATATCGGGGCTGGCTTCACAATCTCTGTAGAGATCATAGGGGTTGAGTCCTCCAGCCCACAGGAATTGGAAGATATCTTCGACCATCGTAGCACAGTGACCAGTGACCTGCAAAGGACTCCTCCTCATCATTCCTCTCTCTCTTCTTCCTCACAGCAGTCAGATCGCAGCTATCGATGCATCCCTTGCAGCAATCCTTCTCGAGAGTATTCCACGTCTTCTCATCGATCAGTCCATGGCCATACGCGTATCTGACGGAAGTGTCGATGTTCAGCTTCTCATTCACGTAGCCATTTCCGAGAGCCATTCCCTGTAATCGATGCCTCTCTCTCCGTCCCGAGGGGAATTCTACCGTACCTTGAGATTGATCTTGAATGTCTTCAGTCCATCGACGATTCTCGCAGTGAGAGTGGGGACGTACACTCCACCATACGACTCCCCCATGATGTACAGGGGATTGCGACGGAATTGAGGGAATCGAAGGAACCACTGCTTCACTGCTTCGTAGTTCTGGGCTGACGTCTGAATTCCATCGATAAATCAGTCGTCGATCAGATACCGTAACCTGATCATCGTTGGTAGTGATGTTTCCATCGGCAGCATACGAGTATCCAACTCCAGCGGGGGCCTCGAGATAGACAACCGACGCGAGCTGGAAGAGATAAGGGAAGAGTAGAGTAGAGGAGGGAAGTGATCTACCTTGTTCCATGCCCATTCATTCTCTCTCAGAGTCTTTCCATCTTCATTCGCAACATAGGGTCCCATCTCATTAAGGAGACCATCAAGGGAAGAGCATCCTGGCCCTCCATTGAACCAGAAGATCAGAGGATCGTTCACCGGATCATTCTGAGACTCGACGAACCTGATAATCAATCGATAATCCCTCTACTCCCCTACCGTATCCCCTACCAGTAATGGAGATAATGGTTGTCAGATGCCTGGAGGAATCCAGAGTAGTGCTTGAAGTTGATATCGAAATCTACACCCGGCAAGTCTTTGATCTCGTCATCCTCAGCAGATTGGCCTGAAGGAGGAGGGAGTGAGAGGGGACGGAGGGGGGAAGGGGTACGGTAGAGAGGGAAGGAGGGAAGGAGACCTACCGTATGCTGCAACCAAGCAGAGTGCAAGGAGGAAGAGACTTCTCATGATGAGAGTCGAGTCGAAGACTGAATAGAAGAAGGGGTGGAGGGAAGGGAGGGGAGAGGGAGAAGGAATTGATGAATGATCGGGCAGGTTTGATTCTAGAAAAGAAGAGTCCCTCGTGCCATCTGTCGTGTCTTTCTCTCTCTGGAGAAGAAAAGAGAAGGAGAAGGAGAAGGAGGAGAAAGGGTCAGAGGGGAAAGATCAGTCTATTGGGAGAAAGATGTGCGAATGGACTCAGAGTGGATAAGGCATTTATCATTGTTATTATTATTAATCAGTCGCAAGTCGAATCAAAGTTTCTTGATACAGCATAAGAAGGAAGGAGTTGTGGCTGAGGGCATACACGTGTATCCGAAGGGACAGCTGTAACACAAGATTAAATGATCGATAATCGTTAAAAATGGTCGAGAAGTAATCGATAAAGAGTGCAGGTCAATGGAGAGGGAGAGGGGAACTCACGTGAAATCAAGGAATCCAGTGCAAGTTCTCGTCTTTCCAGTTAGTACTGAGGTGACTGGATCATAAGAGAAAGGACATTTATCCTCTACTGGGGATGATTCAGTGGTAGTTATCAACTGGAAGAGAGGGTTCTTCTCTCCTCTGTCTCTACAGCAGAATAGATCTCCTCTCGATGTGGCCTGACACGAATATCCACTCTGAAATGGAAGGAGTATTGAGTGAGTCTTCTTCCTTCTCTACCTTGGGACAGGGTGCTCCAATCTGAGGACAAGAGAGGGATTCATTGGATGCAGAGAGTGGTTTGGACCCATCGGGACAAGTGGCGCCTCGTCTATTCTTAGAGAGAGGACAGCAATGAGAAGAGAGAGGAGATAACTGGAGACAACTCTCTTCTCGTTGACACTCAATGGCACTCCCGATAGTACACGAGGAAGAGGGGATACTGGAAGAGAGAAGAGAGAGAGAGGAGGAGGGTCTTCCTTCTACCTTCCATCGGGACACACTACTTCTTCCTCCTCTTCTTCATCAAATGGACAGCACCATCTCTCTCCTTTGATTGTCTCGCAGTTCTCTCCAGATAGACATCCACCTCAAGGGATTCCATTGAGGGAAGGGAGTCTCTCTCTCTCTACCTGCACAGGATCGAGTAGATCGAGATCCATTCGAACAAATTGCCATTGAACAGCACACTTTCTGATTGGAAGACGTAGTTGAGCATTCGTAGCTGAGAAGAGGTGGATGAAGTAGATGAGAGAAGGGTATTCTCACCCTGGGGAACACTGATCAGTTGAACAATCCACAGAGACTCCTCCTCTCTGTTCGACCTGAAGAAAGGATGGAATAGAGAGTTCGAGAGACAAAAATCGTCGTCTCTTCATTTTCTCTCCCCAACTTTGATCGATGAGAGAGTGCAGAATGAAGACAACGCTGTCCGTATTTCGAACTGAGACAGGAAGTGGAAGGGATGCCGACCTGTGATCCCTCTCCACACACTACTTCGTGCGATTGACAACAGATCATAACGGACGAACGACGGAATTGGACACAGATTCTGAAGGAGGATGAAGGAGGGAGAGAAGGGATGGACTGACCCCTGATCACAATCATTGCACAGCATCAATCCCTTCGATGGATCACTCAGTGCGATTGGATGACTAGAGGGACAGATATCTGCACGAGAGAGACCGCCTTTCACTGAATAGAAGAGAAGGAGGAGAGAGGGGGATGATCTGCGAAGGATGACCTACCTGTCTTCGAGTGTTTAGTAGTCGAAGTAAGAGTATTGGCACAACAGATGAATTGGTCTTCATTCGATGATTCCATACACTTCGTTCCCTTGGGACAACTACTCTTAGAGGAAGGGAGACAAGGGAGAGTAGTTGAGTATCTGATGGAGGAGAGAATGAATCGATTGAAGGAGAGAAGAGATCATACGAATACGATGAATCAGAGCATTTTGGAGGGGGGGAACAACAGATTCCATTGATGCATCTGGATGATGGAGGACACCCTTCATCGCACGTTCGAACTGACTTCGTCCCTGTCACGGGAATCAGATCGGATGGACACAGATCTGAGAGAGAGAAGGGAATGGAGGAGAGGAGAGAGGAAGAGGACTCACTTCTGAGATACTCATAGATGGGTTGAGAAGATTGAGTGAGAGAGAAGGATAGGAGAAGGAGAATGAGTGGATAGTACATGGATATAGAATGGATACTCTCGATCCATCTCTACGAAAGGAGAGACAACAAACTGAGAGGGAGGAGGATGAATAGAATAGAGAGATCTCACACCTTCGATGGTCGTTTATTCAAGAGACGATCAATGGAACAAATGCACTTGGAATGGATACAACTCGTAACAAATTATGTTATCTATCTCATCTCTACAATTCAGATTTCTTCTCTTTCTTCTCCTTCTTCTCTTCCTTCTTTGACTCTTTCTTCTCTGCTGCCTTCTTCTTCAGTTTATCTCCTCTCTTCAACTCGGGAACCTGAGATTATCGAATGAGGGAGTAGCAGGAGGGGATACAGTAGGATGATACGGTACCTCGACTTCGTAGTGCTTGAGGACTTCCTTCATTGAGTTGAGAATATCAGCAGGGGAAGAGTAGTAATAGGCGTAGTTCTTGAATTCGCCCTGAAAGAGAAGAAGATTATCCACTCTAGTGATTCTAGTGACTGATAGATTGAAGATAAATGGAGATGGAGTAGATTAAACCTTCTTGTTCTTGAATTGAGTGAGAAGATCTCCATTCTTATCGAGGAAGAGAAGACGAGGAATGTACTTTCCATCGGGGCGATATTCCTGATCGGAGACGAAGATCACTTCCATCCCCTCCCTCCCACTCCTCTCTCATTGACTAACCTCCTCATATGGTTCATCGTCATCAGCAGTATTAACCATGATGAAGTACTCAGAGAGAGCCTTGAATGCCTTTCTAGCATTCGATTGAGAGAAAGTCTTCTTCAGTGCTGCAAATTATACTTGAATTGGAAGTGAAAGTAATGTCTCCTCCATTCATCTGGGTCACCCATATATCCATCCATATTCTCATCTCAATCAATCGATTACCTCTGCATGCATGACACCAAGTCTTGTGGATGAGGAGGAAGATGGGTTTGTCCTCGTCGAGAGCCTTCTCGATCGCATCGTCCCATTTTACCCAATTGATATCCTCCCCGTATCCTGAAGATGATTCATCCAATCTTAGTCCCTTTCATGGGATACTTCTCATTCCGTGCAGTTTCATCATGGTCGTACATCGTAGCTTCTCCCCCCCCCCCCACACCCCTTCCCCTCCTTCCCTCCTCCTCTCTCCTCTCCATCTCTAACCCTTTCCCTCTCCTCTTCAGTCCAGTTCTCGTCTATGGTACACGTGTCCAAATCAAGCCGGTTTCTCAGATCCTATTCTCTAACGGAGTAAAAACACCGTTTCAAGGCAACATTCTCACGCATTTAGAGGAACCAATTTAAGAAGCTAGACAGGCAGACGAAGGTTCAGAGGAGAGGATTCATCCACAGTGCGATTCTACACTGGTCAAACTGGATACCACTGCGATTGACAATGCCTCCCTTCACAGTACAATATATCTCTTCATTTCCCGATTAAAGAAATTTTGGCTGATTAAAGAACGCTTTCTATAGTAGCAGAAAAATGGCTCGAACTGCAAATGTGAAAATGAAAAAAAGCAAATAGAATGGATAGAAATGTAATGATACCATTAGAAAGAGGATTCTGGTAGATCTCCTTCAGATTGAGATCCGCCGATTGAGAGACTGCTACTGTGACTACGAGAAGAGCGAGAAGTGTCCGCATCGTAGAATGGAAGTTCCTTCCACTGACTCGATCTATCCTTTCCCATCCATCCCCCTTCTCTCTCTTCTTCCCCCTTAGCTCCTCCCAGATTAGAAAGAGAAAGTGGAAGAAGATTGATCAAAGTCATTCATTGTCCGTATTCTAGAGTGTTCCAAGTGAAAGTGAGACTACTCAACTATAGAATGGTTTATCTCGTCAAAATACACTGGGTACAAAATAGAAAAGATCACTGGGGGGAGAGGATGGAGGAAGGAAGGGAGACTTCATCCCATTCTCATAGGAGGAGCTCTCTTCTTCGTGAAGATTGGCTCTGTTGTGGGGACGAAATCGAGGAGAAGTCTCTGCTTTCTATTGCTGAATCCAATCGTTTTGTCGAAGAGAAGACGGAAGGAACGGAATGGAAGAAGAGGAGACGGAGAGGAACCATACGAGTACAGCAGATGAGACTAAATAAAGAAATATCCACTGTTTTATGTATATTATAATAAGAAACGAGGGAACAGCAAGTTAGTTGTTACCTTGAGATGAGTGATGAATGCATTGAAGAAAGAAGTGTGTGAGAGGGCGAAGGAAGGAGATCGAGAGAGGAGGGAATCTCGAAGTGAGACCACCTTCAGTTCATCCACACAGTACACTATCTCTCCATTGTATCGATCAGGATTCATCCGCATTCCGAGTAGAGTCTGCAAGTAGAGGATGAGAGAGGAAGGATCGGATCAATTGCCCCTTCAACGGAAACCAAAGAGTTCAAATTGTCCTACGCCGATAATATGCACGCGGTGAATAAGTACACCTATATTCACCTGAAGAATGAGCTGGAGAAGATTGTGAAGGGCGATGAATTGATGCTGAGCACGACGATTCCCCTCGATGAATGGCAATTCTCCCTGAAGGAGGAGTTCGTCCATCCATCTCTCTCTTCCCCCCCCCCCCTTCCCTCCCCCTCTCTCTCCATACCCTCGATGCCTTATCAACCAGACGACTGAACCATGGATTGTCCATGCACATAACAGGACGAAGGAAGATCGAAGTGAGGGAAGACACTGAATATCACAATTGAATGATTGGTTGATCTTTGATCTCTGACCTTCCTTGACTCTCAATCTCGCAGCGAACTCAGCTCTGCATAGTGCCTCTCCATAGGATCCGAGAAGGAACGAGGAAGGAATGTCCCTTCAACACTCCATTACATGTGCATAGTTACAGTTGCACATAAAAGTGTAGCTGTCTCTTTCTGTCTAGTTCAACGAATTGAAATCTACGGGACATTTGTGCAGAGTACACTTGAGATGATCGAGATAATGCACGGATTGAAGAAAGAAAGAATCATTGGACAATTAATAGCTGAACTGACTGATGTTTCTGTTCAGAGACTCCGTAGTTATCATCCTGAGGGAGACAAGAATATGCATCTCCCACATAGATCAATCGACGAATATTCGAATGACTCATTGCATCCATTATGTGTTCAACTCCTAAAGATCAAAGATCAATTATGTCCATGAATTTTATTAAAAAGGAGAAGAAAATTAATTAAATTTCTCACTTCTAATTATTTCTTCATTCTCAGTGGCGATATCAAGATGTGATCTATTCTCAAGAGGAATATCGAACGGAACAATGAGAATGACACTCTCTACTCCTTTGAGATATGGAGACAATTTAGAGACAGACCATTCATCAATACGAGAGTATGGAACAGAGGAGGGAACGGCTGAATACGGTAGAAGAGAGAGATGAGAGAGGAATACTGTAGACTCACGATTGGATAGAGTATCGATAACTTTGACATCAAAATGATGAGTCTGTAGCAGATTAGACAGTTGAATGGCAGGAAAAGCGGATCCGAGTATTGCGACTTTCTCCATTGATGAATAAGAGGGAAATGCGGGATCTTCTTGTTCACAATCTTGTTCTCACAGGATAGATTCTAATCTCATCCGGATTCTTTCCTTCTCAGATCATTCTCTGCCTGCTTCATTCCCCTTTCACTTTCATGTCTTGCATAACCATCCAGTCTAACACAATCTCATTTATTACAAGCAGAAACACATTCAACAATTGGCATATTCGTAGAGAAAAGAAGATATTCACAAGCACGACGATAACAGAGAATGACCTACCAGCAGAGAGAAGAAGATTCAAGTTGATATCTCTTGAGGATATTCCATTCGACTCGATGAACGATTGTGCATACTGAATAATATACTATACTCGCTTCACAATTATATATTAGTTATAAATCATTCATAACTGACTAAGGACATTCGTCGTCTTTGCATATTCCATTGAGATCCCATGGACACATTGTCGAACTCAAGTCTCCCAATACTCCCATTATAATTTTTCCTCCACCATCCTCTTCCATCTCCACATCCTACAAATTTCAGATATGATTAGGATCGTTATTAATGAGAAAAGTGGATGGTATATCTGACCTCTTGAAGGATGTGATCATTATCAGATTCATTCTCATGGATGTTATCTCCATTCTCATTCCCTCCGCTCGATTCCGTCGAATGAGAATCCCCTTCATCACTCCTTTCTCTGGAAGATCATTCTCTCCAATCGAACCTCTATCTCTCTCTCTCTCATCTCACTTCGATTGTAATTGCAACAACAGCATGTGTCTGAGTGTATCCTCATCGTGTTCGTCCATAGAAATGCTTCTTCAACAATAAATATCATAAACTACCTTAATTATATTCCTAACTTAGTCAGTTCCAGCCTCTTCTCTCCATTATTCAGCTCATCTTCATCTTGCTTCCCAGTACTAACAACCTCTTCCACTTCGTCCACTTCTTCCACCTCTTCCACCTCTTTCTCCTCTACCACCGAGTCATTATTCACTTCTTTGCCTTCTACTCTTAACAATGCCTACAAGTAATTCTTCAATTACATGATCGGAATACCCCCTTGTATTATCCCAAGAATACGGTAACCGACCGTCAAGCAATCGCTAGCCAATTGATTCGACTCCATTCGCCAATTAACTTCATCTTCATTAACTTCTTTCCTCAATTTCTCCGTTTCTCGATTCATTTCTTCTTCTTCTTTCATCTGCTTCTCTATATCTTCGATGAGTCGTTTGACACGTGCCTTAATTGAGTTATAGTTTCTTTTCGGTATTAGTTGCACGCAGTGACGTCTGTCATGACAGTGATATCAGATACCAATGAATAATAATAACGAAAATTAGCTGAACGTACGACATAATCATCTCGTCTCTTGCACATATCCGATATGTATCCCTTCTTCATCAAAATTCCTCTCTCACTTTTTGCCAATCGAGCCTTCTTCTCCTCCAGTTTTTTCGCGTTTTCATCCAATTTCTATTTTCATTAATATTACGATACTTCACTCATTTCTTACCTCCCGTCGCTTCTCAATTTCATTCGATTCCTTTTCTTTCGATTGCAAAGCATTCTGCTTTTCTTCTTTATCTGCAAGTACATGTTATAATCATTGCGAATATCCTCTCAAGTATACCTGCAATCTCCTTGTCCTTCCGAGTCTTCTCAATTACTTCATCAAAGGCCACTACATCTGTACTCACACTCTTCGACTTTCCTTCAATAGAGTTGTTCATCACTTTCTCTCTCGATTCATTCCTTGATCGTTGTTTCTCTTTTCGACGACGAGACTTCTGTAGAGCCGATGATGATGACCCTACTAGGGGAACTATTCCTATTCATTGTTTGCACGAGTGTAAATCGCGGTACCAATAGCTCACTGTGACTGCTCTTTAATCGAGTCGATTTATCTGCTTTCGACGATCGACCTTCTTTCCCATCATTCGATCGTCTTTGATACGTAATCGGTATTATCGACTCTTTCTGCTTTCGGTTGATTCGATCGGATACTGAAAAACAACCAATAAAATGCAAAAAATATTATCCTATCGTGCCGTGGTAGAAGCATCGGAGATAGAAACAAACCTAAAGGGTTAGGCGAGATCCTTTCCTCAGGATCAGCAACGACCTGGAAGGTATAACTGAATGCATGAAACAATCAATGATCGCCGGAGGATATGTGAATCAGAGTTATCTAACGGACCTCATCACATGAAGCAAGGAATTTATCAATAGCTTCTTCGTGAAAACTCGGTGAGGAAGACCCTTTATCGAGGCTGAAATTTTCTCTATTATGGTTCAGGAATGAATAGCTCACTTCTCGTTCTCAAGGTCTGAATCCAGTTCCCCGTCTTCTTTCTCCTCCAGGTCAGCCATAGGTGGGTCGTCCCCCATTTTGCAAAAATATATAAATGTTCAACGGGTTACTGGTCTTGTTGCAACGTCGAACAAAGAAAAATTCCGAAAACCAAAGCCGGTGAAAAGTGAAAAGACCGGTGACAGTCGACTTTCCGGTTGCGTGGCCGCGGCCATGGTCGGTGAAAAGACCGGTTGCGTCGAAAATTTAATTATTTTTGAAATTCATTTTATTCGTTTGAATCGCATTTTTCATCCGTAATCCCGAATTATGCTTCAGGTCATAAAACCAAAGACTTATCCAGCATGGTGGACTCTGTGCAACCTTCAGAGGTGAGCTTACACTTTTTTCATTTTGATTTAATGATTCGCAGCTTCTTCTTGCTGGCTGCTCGAGTCCCGATCTTTTCTCAACTTTACTAATCGATCCCAAAACTGGAGTGTCCTCCTGGTCCCACAAAGGAAGCGAATTGCAAGGCGGTTCGCTAGGAAAAGTGCTGCCACTAGGTGCGTATGTTATTGTTCGGTTATTGAATTTACTTGCTGATTACAGGCCAGAACGGAGACCATCTACTTCTGTCGATGAAGGATCGGCCTTTTCTCCATGCAATCGGCGTAAATGCCCATGAAAGGTAATGATTGTACCCGTTCAGCTACTTATCAATTATTCGAAGGTTTCACCAGCGATCATCGGTCTGTGGAATGGTTCGAGATGTCGCAGTGTCTTCTGATGGCTCCCTTCTTTTCGTCGCCATTGATAAGAGAGTATTCGTATGGCTGGTGAGTCTTGCAAGTTTATTTGTGATGTCAACAGCTGATTCTTTCAGTTATCAAGCGGTGATTTGGTAGGAGTGCGAGATGTTCATCTGCGTGATGTCACCTATATAAGTCTCTCTATTGATGATTCCATTCTCGTAACAACGAGTGAGGATGGAGGAGTACGAGTCTTTCTCGTTTCCGAGTCAGTATTTTACTTTATTTAACCTGGATGTGGTCTTTTTTCAGTTTGATCTCATCGCAAGAATCTGAATCGTCTCCATTTCGAGAATGGCAAGCCCATTCACTTGCTGTGACTGGTCTCTCCCTTTCTCGATCTGGCAGTCTTCGAGTAGCTTCGTGCTCTCTCGATCACACTGCATCCATCCATTCGGTCGCTCTCGATGTCTGCATTCTCAGGGTATGTTCTATTCCTTTCTCCTCTTACGCCTTATTTCGATTAAGCAATAGGGATGCTCCTCTCGTCTTGACCGATTTGAGATATGATCGTCTCCGAAGTAATACACTGACTGAGTTAAGGTATCATGCGATCGTCCATTCACTTCGATTAGTCTGTGTCCCTCCGAGAGTCGTCTCGTAATGGGAACAGATCAAGGAGTGGTCGCCTGTGTTTCCCTCCATGATGTAGCCAAGAATGACCAGAAGGACATCACTCTCTCCACTACCAATTCTGCCTCCACGGACTTCCTTCTCAGAGGAAAGCATAACAGTGAGGTTAGTGAGTTGATTGATTATATTGGACTGACTGCCTTGATGCGAGAGTGTGTGAAGGGGAGACATTTGAGGTGGTTCGTCTCTCTTTCAATTCTGACGGAACTCTTCTTGCATCTGGAGACAGTGAAGGGAAGTATATCATCTGGCAGATCGGAAGCAAGCAAGTACTCAAGGTGAGACGATGGACGACTTGTTGAGGGACTTACTGTTGTTATTAAGGAGTCATCGATGCACGGTGCAGTGTGCACTCTCCAGTTTGTGCCCTATTGGAGGAGTGTATTGGGAAGAGAAGATAAGAATATCCAGAGACCTAATCTCAATCTCAATAGGACTATTGGAGAGAGAAAGCATCTCAGTCTCTTGCGGAACCAACCTATCGATTCTGATGTAAGTAATAGTTACCATTCAATCTATTCCATTGGTTTGATGATGTGATGTTGTGGTTCAGGAATATTGGATGGGAGTTATCGATAAGCTGTTGAATGAGAGCGGCGAGACGAAAAAGAACACGATAGTGAAAAGAGAGAAAGAAGAAGGAGATGAGGATAAGGACGAAATAATCAAGAAATTGACTGCAGAGAAGAATCGATTGATGAAGATCAATAAGGAGTTGTACGACTACACAACTTCCGAGGTATTCAATCTGAATACTTAGACTTACTACATTTTCCCAATTTGTTATTTCATATTTGGTTGTTGTTTCAATTGTTATGTACTACTTTGTTACTACATCTCCTTCTTCTTGTTAGCCCCATGTTAATTACTGTCAAGCCCATCCCTTGATGGAGAAAGATCTCTTGCTAAGGGAGAGGATAGACCTTCCTCTTCTCTCCTCTCTTCTTCCCTTCTCCTTCCCCTTACCCCCTTCACATTCGCGTCTTTCCCCTCTATTCCCTTCTCTCCTCTAGAGGCTAGGCAGATGGTATGGTAAGGGCAGACGGGGGATAAGGGAGAGGGGTCACAGCTCATACCACCCTCCCCCCTCTCCCCTCTTCCCCCTCCTCCCCAATGAGGCTTCCCTCTTCCATTCAATGGAAAGAAGAACAATCGATTGATGAGTCTCAGACTTTATTGGATTCATATAGAAAATATACAGTAAATACAATAATACTGGCGAGGGAATTATACGATAGGGGATGCGGTAGGTGGATGGTCGCTGAGAGGTAGTAGAATGGGGTAGTATGGGATGGATGGATAGAGAGAGGGGGTCATGGTTGCATCTTACTGTCCCTTGTAGGCAGCGATGGCAGCCTCGTAACGTTTCTTGTCCTTCTCAGCCATCTTCTCCCACTTCTGCAATTGATATACTGTATTGATGGGAAGAGGAAAGAAGGGATGGATAGATATACTAAGATAACTCACCGATTTATCTCCCAATTTGCCCCATTCCACTCCGGCAGCCTTGGCCACATCGGCCACACCCATTCCCGGCTTCTTCAGCTTGTCACGGTTTTCAGCCATCCAGAAGAAGAAAGCTGACATTGCCCTCTTGGGCATATTGGGATCATGAAAAGGGTTAATTATTATATATCAGGGCTCATATAATATTGTAGGAATAGTTATCGATACTTACTTTAGCCTTCTTAACTCCTCCCTTGGTTCCCTTGGCCATTGTTGTGGAGTTGTGGTGTATCTGAAAATCGAAGAGAGTAAGAGAAGAGAGAGGGAAAGAGAAAGGCGGGGACGCGACTGAAGGGAGAAAGAGAGCGAATGAAGGGGACGGGAGAGAGGAGAGAGAGACGCGAATGCAAGAGCGATCAATGGAAGGGAGGAGAGAGTAGGAGAGAGGCCCCTCCCACTTTCCCCGTCTAGGGCTGAGAATAGGACTAACAAGACCTTGTATCCGTATTTTGTTGTTTTGGATAAAGATATGATAAATATGACATGTCATCGAACACATCTTACTTCGAAAAAAGGAGATAGAGTCAACATGAATGGGATCAGTTAATTTAGGATGTTTGGAATATTGGATAGTTACCTTATTTTATTGTTGCATCTCAGTTCCCATTGACAAGTCTTAGAGACAGAAGGGCAGGCTCATTTGACGGAAGAATGAGAAATCGAGAGAGAAAAATTTGTTACCCATGCAAATCGTTTGTTAGAATGCACCAACTATATGAAAAAGAAATATTATTATTAATTCGATTATTCTCTAGGACTTCAATTGTCCATAGTCAATATCTAACTCAGGATATAGGATATAAAGTTGTAATTGTCTTGTCTTGTGCTTCTAATTCATTTACACAACGATTTCAAAGACCAATGATGTTCACTATCGTAAATTATTGTGTGCAGACTTATATTTATTTATTGTGCAAATTACGGATGCAGTAAATATGGTGGACATTGTGATAAAGAAAGAGGTTGTAGGTATATTCCACAATAGAAAGACAGGAAAGAATGAATATGGAATGAAATACATGTAAAGGAAAGACGAAGGAAATTTTTCACAGAACTAGAGAAAAAAAGGAGAAGAGAGCTTGAAACGCTGAGAATATGTGAGCAATAGAGGAGGTTGCTACGTATAGGGACGTAGTATAAGGACGAACGTTTCGTTTCGACTATGGGAATGAACACTCTCGAATGATGATGAGAGCAGGGTGCAATTGCTATGCGAGTGGGTGGGAATTGAGAGAGTGGAATGAGCGAACGTTTCGTTTCGACTATGGGGATGAACACTCTCGAATGATGAAGGGAGAAGACAGGATGCAATTGCTATGCGAGTGGGTGGGAATTGAGAGAGTGGAATGAGCGAACGTTTCGTTTCGACTATGGGAATGAACACTCTCGAATGATGAAG
>LS492828.1:250535-261469 GCA_900490845.1 Pristionchus japonicus | reverse complement strand
AGAGAGTGGAATGAGCGAACGTTTCGTTTCGACTATGGGGATGAACACTCTCGAATGATGAAGGGAGAAGACAGGATGCAATTGCTATGCGAGTGGGTGGGAATTGAGAGAGTGGAATGAGCGAACGTTTCGTTTCGACTATGGGGATGAACACTCTCGAATGATGAAGGGAGAAGACAGGATGCAATTGCTATGCGAGAGGAAATGCAATCTCGGGGATTGTTTAAAGAAGAGTAAGATTAGTGATAAAAAATGAGAGAGTGGAAGGGAAAGAATTGAACTGAGAACAGGATAACGAAACGAGGGTTTAGTATAATCATCTCAATTCTCTTTCGACTGCTCCTCCATTCTCTTCTTCTTCTCCACAAGTCTCTTTCTCAGGACCTTAATTAGTAAATTACTATGTCATAGTTAACAAACAAATTCGCATACTTCTTCATTTGCTATAAACTCATTTCGGAGCCTCTCCATCTCAGCCTCAATCACGCCCTGTCTACGAGAAAATGAGTCCGTCGAACGGCGAATGACAGCGGGGACATCGATATCCTCCTGCAATAAGTATGGATTGAGTATCTTATGAAGGAAATAAATATAAATTTATCATTCCTAATCTATTTTTCATTTTTAAGTGTACCTCTTTCACGCTCATCTTCTTCATCAGTGAAGGCATCTCATCGTCGGCTTCATCTCTTGCCTTCTCATCAACCTTCATTCTCTTCACTGGAATCTCCTCATCGGTTTGCACTTCGCTAGCTCTCTGCAGAATGTGATTAGAAATATTAAAAATTGCTAGATACCATTGCTGATTCTTTGGATATGTCAGACTTCGAGATCTTCTTCTTCTTTCCATCGGGACATTGTGGCTGAGCAAACTTCGCAATGACAGAAAACAGACATCGAAGAGAGACACTCTCCAGAGAGAAGCACTTGTCCTGTCTCTTCATCTCGCATATCTTAAAACTTATTATACGCTTCATTCACGATATCCAACATACTAGTGATAAAATGCTCTCCTCTGTCTGAATCTGGTCATGATTCTCAAGCCATCCAATTTTTCTCTTGTCGCTGTCTCTCAACCGCTGCGTGTGGACGTTGTCTGACTCCGAAAGAGTATGGTCAATTATCATCAACTGCATCGAAGGAACGCATGTATCGCTGATACTGTATTTGCCTCTCGATCCGTATCTAAATTCAGTTGGAGAGGTGCAGGCGTATTCTGTACTGAGACTGACTTGAAATTTGCGTAGATTGAGACTCCGAACGGGTCACAATCGAAGAGACCGAACATCGGGATATTCAGATGACGGGTTAGATTGCAAAGAAAATCTCTGGTGCACACATCCGCATACCCGGTGCCCTAAACACTTTTAAAACATTACCATTTCCAAAGATTATTTTTACCGTGCATAGAATGCTTCTCGGATATATTTGGAAAAATTTGCCCTTGATCAGCTTCTGAAATGCTGCGTCGTGCTCAACCACGAGGATGAATGCTGCATCTGATTCGGGGACTGCGTTCAGGTAGTCCTGTCAAGACAAATTTAAAATATCTGGATTTCCGATGAAGATACCTCAGTAATGGTCATTGCCGTCAGTTTACAGAGAAGTCTTTGTCCGTCTATAACCATCGTGAGATCTCCTTGAACCTGTCCCTTGGGCATTGACAGCTGAAATCGATATGTATGTTTTGCGTCTCATATTCCGTTTGAGAAAAAATGAACGACTGACGAGATGCAAAGCGGAAGGATAGACGTTGAGCACTTTGCAAAGCTGGGCTAAGTACTCTCTTAGAGGGGGTACATCTTCGAAAAGACGAAATGCTTCCAACTTGTAGAACAATCCTCTGAATTTGAATTGTTTCTTCAGATAGCGTCAAATGGACCATATTCTTACCGGACAGTCACAAATTCCTCATTGGTGATGATCGATTTGAATAGTCGCAGGATGGACATGTAGCGATCAAATGCTGATTGCAGTGTTACAAGGATCGGTTTGTATGAGTCGGCACTGAAAATAACTGAATGACTTTACAAAAACAGTATTTAGTCACATTTGGAAGACCCATTGACTGCATCCCTGATTGTATTGCTTCTCTACACTCTCCATTAGTGTCCCAATCTTCGTCAAAACTTCATCATCGTCACCGCTCTGCAAAAAACGATTCTGAATCTCAAATGAAGGCAGCATTTTTTCATAGAAAACTTGTATGATTTCACGGATGTGGGTACCTCGGAGAGAGTACCAGAGGCGAGTAGATCGTCAAAAGATTCTCCTCCAGACTTCAACTCATCCTGTAATGATGAATAGCATCTTGCAATATTCCATTTGATTCAACCTCCAATTCAAGACAATCGGGAGCGAAACTGATGATACCTTATTCGATTCGAGACGATCGATCGATTTGTAATCCTTCTGCTCCACACTTGCCTTCAACTCATGACTTGCCATGTGAATTGCAAGTAGCTTCGCTGTCTCGAAGCTGCAATATTACACAAAGATAAATTCTGTATCACATGTATCTCTCACTGAATGTCACAGTCTGAGCATCTGAAGTTCGCACATTTATTCGAGTGCACATTGCTTTCGTGTTGCTGGAGAGTTCCAAGAGATCGGAATCTGAATTGTTCTCTTTCATATCCATAACCGCCGGTGCCACTCACTTCTTTTGGCATCGTGTGCAGTGAAATTTCCGCTCTCCCGTGTGTCCTAAAGAGGAAAAGTTATTTACTTCCCTGGTTACATTCATTTCTATGCAGTTATACCTACCAGCAATATGCGTTCTTGTGTGACGTCCGCTAGTACTCGTGAAGTCGCAATAATTGCATTTATGAACCCTCCTTTTATTGATCACTCTGAAAGTTTTGTAATAGATAGTTGTGATTTTAGAAGAAGAAGAATAAACTCACTCAAAATGGCCTTCCAGACAATACTCACATGTGCACGTAAACTTATTAACTTCGCACTTGTCAACTAAATGAAGTACATTAGAAAAAAGTTTCAGCATACTCTAGAGAGAGACCAACCAGCAACATGAGCTCTCAATTTGATCAGGCAGTTCACTTCGAATTTGCAATTCGAACATTTGTGCACACGTCTCTTTCTAACCATACTGAAATAAAAGTCGTGATCTTCGTGATAGTACTTGATTTATGATGAACTCACATTACAATTCCATTCACACAGTATTCGCAGTAACAGGTCTGACTTCTATAACAATTGTTCCCTTAAAAGAAGTGGTAAAGATCGTTAACATATGAACAGAAACCAACTCTGTATGTGTTCTCGACATTTAGTTGAGACGTTCGTTACGTATTTACACTTAGGACATTTATGTAATTGTCTCCTTTTCACAAACCTGAAATTGTTAGATATGTGTAGTGTTTGCTCATGTCTTAAATACTCACTTTCTGATTCCCTTCTCACAATACTCGCAGTCTCCACACGGTGGCGCTGTCTTAGAACGTGAACTCGCCTTGTTGATAACATTCTTCTTAGACTTAAGAACTGAAGACAATACCTGTCGAATAAAGAATATAGTTTTAAGCAACTCAAGAACAAACTAACCGCTGTTCGAGATTTGGTTGCGACTACTTCCTCCTCTGATGAAGAGCTGTCGGATTGATGAGAATCGGATTTATTCGAATCGGAATCGTCATTAGCTGAAGATTCAGCGACATCCTCATCAGAATCAGGGGCTTCATCAGCTTCCTGCCAGGTTCACGTGTTTGAATAACGTCGATACGATGGATCAGATGATACTTATCAATGCAAATATAGAAAAATTCTTCTACACAGATTTGTATGCTCTTCATTTAACCCTTTCTTTCTCAGACCTCCTTCGTCTTCTTTCCCTTTGCCTCTGTCAATTTGTGTTCGAATATAGCTTCGAGAACGAAGGAATGCTTGTAGATGGGCGATCCCTCCTGCAACAATTCCCTCATCCTCATCCCTCGTCCTCCTCTCTCTCTCTCTTCCCCTTCACTCACAGCATTATACTTCCTCGCATTCGTGAGCATAAGAGTGAAGTCACGGGCCAATTCATCAATTCGATGGTACTCCAACTGCTCCACCTTACGCATCATCTCACTCAGATCTGCAATCGATAGTCAATAATGGAAGAAAGGAGGAGAGATATCTAACCCATAGGATGGGGAATAACTCGAAGGTAGTCTGGATACTCGGATACATCCACTGGATATCTGAATGGTTCCGCCATTTTCTCTCTGTAGATCGATTCAACCAGAGTTCGCAGAATCGGAAAGTCTGCAAAAAAAGGTTGATCAAACCTCCTCCTTCGTTCCCCATCACACTTCCATCATCTCATTCGATTGACTCCTTCATCATACCTGCTCCACTGAGATTGACTGATCTAGGAATGATGAGTGATTCAGACGACATTTGCTCGTCTTTCTCTTCTTCCTTCTTCTTCTCAATACACAATGGACAGAAGAATTTTTCCAACGACTCCGTAAGTCTGCAATTTTCGTTGTGATTGGTATTCGGCGGAAGACATTGCGCTAAGCGTTCAATCGACTAACTCCTTTGTAGTATCGATGCATGCAGGATGATACCAAACGTCACAAAGGTCGCAACATATCATGAATCTGATGAAGAGATTACTACGTTATCAAAGGAGGAAAGAGTACTCACTGCGATCCATCATCGGGAGTTTGACATACGCAGTGGAGCTTCGAATTATCCATTCTGTCTTCACATCCTTCGCACACAAAGGAATCGGCCAATTTCCTCGCCTTCTTCTCACTGATTTGGAGACATCGAAGATGATAGTGACGAGTGCATTGAGTGCATTGGAGATACTTCCTGTAATAGGAGGCGATGAGGAAGGGGGGGGGGAGAGAAGAGACTGGGAGGAGGGGGGGACTCACTTCTTCTGTTCGAACAGTTTACCACAGAAGCATCGATCATCTACCTCTTGAGATGAAGGAGAAGGAATGTGACTCTCTGGTACTTCCAACTAGAAGGTAACTCATTATTCGATTGGATAAAGAATCATAAGGATGAATGAAGAGCACTGCATACCTCAACGCTGACATTCTTCTCTCTTCTCACACTACTCTCTTCCGATTCACTCGTTCTCTTACTTCTCCTCACTCGATCAGCGATTGGATCCTGTAACTGATCTATTATTCTATTCCATCGCTTCTCTCTCTCATACCTTCCTACTTCCAACAGTTCTCTCTGAATCTCTACCCTTCTTGGGAGAAGAAGGCGTCAATTGAGAAGGAGTCTTCGATTGAGAAGAGAGAGATGGGAAAAGAGATGGGAGATTACCTCGATGTACTCCTCAAAAGTCTCTTCCTTCGCATCCGGATCACGCGCTACATCCGCAGCAACGAAGGGCTCGTAGAGCTCTCGATGCGTCTTCTGTAAATTGAAAAAAAGTCATCATATTACTAACAATGCGAATACTAACCATGTGCTCAATGCAGGTAGTCTTCAATTGAAGATACTTATTCTCATCTCCCGTCACCTGGATTTGCTTATCATACAAAAGCCATAAATTGCAGCTATCTAACTTGGTGCGCAATCGCTCTGTAGAGACACGTTCCGTCGCCTCTAACATCCTTGAGATGCCATCCCTTCTCCGCTCTCCAGTATTCAAATCCCTTTATCTCGCAGATCGCCTTCTCCCCCTCCACACTCTGAAATAATACGAGATTAATTTATCACTGTTATATTACTTCTCTTAGCAAATCTGCAATCAACGTACCAGCTCATTCATAACACGATCGAAAGAACTCATTATGCACGCTCCCGATATCCAAGTAACCTGAAAACAGAGCACATTTTGTCCCAACACTGCACATTCATTTCCTTCAGTCATTAAGGAATGATCACACATGATGATAACGAAAAGAGATAGTCGATTGGTCAATAACCATTCGTGTGAATTCCAATAACCCAAATATATTCAATTCAATTCCTTTATACAGAGATACGAAATATTGATGTTGGAAAAAACGGATAGCTACGAGATCAGAAGGCCGATGAAGAAGGAATTTGTTTACGTCACAACAATACTTTTCCTCTTAACTGAGTTGATTGAGAAGATGCAGATGAACCTTAAGAGCGGTTGATTGAGATAGAAGGTGCATTCGTACTGCAAAATAACGGGATAATGCATAACAAACCTGCCGATTGTGCTTGCATTGTTATTCTGATCATTCATCTAATATCGATGAACAACTGCAGACAAATCCTATAGGGCATATTCATCTGGAATAAAAAGGTACTTCATTATTAAAAGCATCGAGGAATGATCCTGATTTCAATTATCATTAGTACGAAAAATGAAATTTTTACTTGTTCATCTTTTGCTGTTCAATCGGAGTAATCGCTATCTTCCATAACGAGCAGTAAAGTTCTCTTTCAGCACATCATTTCGCTAGCATCATCATCATTAGATATCCTGAAATACTAAAATGAGATCTCCAATGTATTACGCTCTTTTTGTTCGGCTCATATCTTGCATCATTCGAATATCTCAGTTCGACGTTCTGAATGATCCACAGTATTAAGCCCCATGCAAATCGGCGACCCCTGGCAATAGAAAAGGGAGAGGGGTGGACTCGAACCCGAGTCGAGGGTGGGATGATGATTGGTAGGCAAACGTGTTACCCACTGCGCCAGTGGCGCCATCTCTCCCCCTTCCTCTTGAGGAGGACTATAATACCCCCAGTTATGTTCACTACTGAATGCTCGCGTTTGTCATGCAGGTTAATGAACGAAATCAAGGCAGAAATCAGGGCATATCTGCTAATTGATCAACTATTTGTGCTTGTGATGTGTCCGGCTCCCTCAACAGTATACGGTATCGCTTTATCGAATAATCAAAAGGAAACATTACAACCATCCACACAGTATGGGACAACACAAATAATCATAAGCAAACGTTCTACTTGTCCTACTCTGATTAACATTTACAATAGAAAGATCAGCCGAAAGTAAACCTAATACTAAAGCAAAATTGCAACAAACATTACATTACAACAGTTTCTTGAACTCGTCGAAGCCCTGGCGAAGACTCGCCATCTTGGAGATGGCATCCATCGCTTCCGGCACCAGCCGACGCGGCAGCGCAGCTTGTAGGTCGAAGGCTGCAATTTAGTTTATTAATTAATTTTACATAATGAAACAAATATTGAAATGGTCAGGATCACGTTATAGTCATCGACGGGTGTGGATTTCTGCTCGGGCCCAAAGACCAGTCTAAATTCGAAGCACCCGCGCCAAGACTCGGCCTTTTGCTCTCTCATCATCCCGCTATATTCTAATATTTCAACAAAAATAAGATAAAATAAATACGAACGCACCTATCGTCTGCAGTATCCTCTCTATCACCACGAGCAGGCCCATCGCGTCGTCGCGCTTCTACAAATTAATTAACTAGATTGATTAAGTCGTCACGATACGCCATTTAACTTAATTAGTCAGAGTGGCAATGGTTCTCTGTATCAAAAGGTCAAAACTTTAATTAAGCAATAATATTTGCAGAAAAAAAGGCACCTGTTGATCGAGCTTGATTTGCGGGAATTTCTCGCTCCACCACACCCTCACGATGTGGTCGATCTTGAGTGGGCACTTCTCCAGCTCCCGGAGAGGAAGACAGGACGGCGCCACGTCCTTTAATCGTTATTGTTGCTAATTAATATAATAAATATAAGGCACGGCGCACATTCATAGCTGTGTGCTGCAATCAGGCTAATTAAGTAATTAAAAATTCATATAAAAGGTAACTATAGCTCACATTTTGCCTTGGTCGTCCCGCATAGGCAGTGGTTGAGTCGGTCAACCAGTAAGTGGATGCACTTGGCCAATCGTTGCCGAAACTGGAGGTCCTTGAACTCGTCCGAACCATCGCGAAGACTCGCCATCTAGGTTGCGATTTTTTAGAATCAAGACAAACACACAAAATAACAAAAAGAGTCTAGTATGTTTAGAAAGCGGACAAAGCTAGCGACTTTAGAAGATCGAACGTACTTACATTCATCATCTCCTCCTTGGAAAAGATCCATCTGCTCTTCGGAGAGGAGCCAGCTCGAATGGCAACCTCTCCACCGCTTGAGCCAGCCATTGTGAATGGTTTACCTGCGAGAAAATATGGTTACGGAGGTCCAAACGACGAAATAACACTGTCAACCAAAGTGTGGTCCATAACACGCCTTCATTTCCGTTTCATCAACCCACATTTCCAATACAAGCGCCAAGAATCGGGCTATTTACCTTTCCAATACGCTAGTATCATTAATAATTATGAAACGGGCGCAACAAATCAAGTTGAGCAAGCAAGAGCAATAGACGATAAAATGGTGGAGAAGAACTTACTTGTAGTCGCTGGATAGTCGCTGCCATTCCGCGTCGAGGGCACGATACCGTCGCCGACCTTCGACGAGTTTGATTAATGAGTGCATGACGTAAATTAAACAATAAAAACAAAGAAACAAGCGATGAAAGCATGAGAACTGGAAACAGAAAAGAGCCGTCAGCTCATCCGGCGAATAGCCAAAATGTCAATTTTTTACAGAACGCTAAAACTCTGTTTTGGACCAAATTAGCGAGCGGGATTAGGTGCATTCAAATTTGAATGAGTGGGCGGGGCTTCAGAGCCGTTTTGTTCTTGCATTGGGCCCCGTCATTTCTTAATACTGTGGATCTGCAGAAATCAATGAAATCAATGCAGAAATCTATAGTAGTCACTTAAATCTGTGCACATTTCGAGAAAAGTTGTGTTGATTAATCGGCACGAAGCGATCATACGTCACTGAAACAGTTGTAACATAAGAATCTTCGGAGAGAGAACATAAAAAGTTTGGAATCAAAATTAAGAATGAACATTTTGCAGAGTATGTAGGATATTGCAATATTTTAGAAGTCTCTTCATTTCACTCTTCATTTGTTCATCACTTACCGGCCTGAGAGGTGAGAGAGTGTACGAAGTAATGAGATCCGTTCAACGAATTCTTCACCGTTTGTAATTACAACAAGAAACGACAAGTAACACATAGTTATTCAGATTCCAATTTCAATACTCTCATCACATGACTAAATCGTGTCCTGTGAAGAGCGTCTCCAATTAAATTTGAGAAGCAACTGGATGGAATTATTAGAACTCATTATTGCATTATTCTTAAGAATATTCGAAACGACTATTCTTAAATAAATGTATACATGCTTTCTCGTGATGTTCATCCATTTCTGCACACACTATTTCTTTCTAAATTTTGATTCCCGTGGTGATACGTAAGAGCTGGCACGATATTCATGCATCTTCAATCCATCTTTTCATGTTCACATTCAGAAAAGAAATGTTGTAGATTGATCGAAACTCATTGAGATAAAAACATGCCATACTATCATCTTTCCGATTCGAGGATAAGGACCAAATATGAAATAAACGAAGTATGGAGCTACAATTCGTCAATTCATGAATAGAGACTACCAAGAGCTTGATGAATATAAGGAGTTCTGGAAACCCTAAGACACTTGAACTGTAAGCAGCTTCAAATTTTGCAATTTTCTCGATTTCACACACTCTCTCGCTGGTTTGCATAAGTCGAAGCTACTCAGACTGTTCAAATACTTTAGGAATAGAGGAAGAACCAGATGGATGAAGAAGAGAGCAGCTGCCAGTATGATCAGCTTGCCCTTCGCTTAGAAGAGTCGTGGATTGGACCAGTCCGTAGCTGCGGACGAACACCATCTCGTGGTCGCCGCGAGCAGTCCCTCTTTGATCTCTTCGCAATCGAAACATTTCATAATGGAAGAATGAAATTCAGAATTGAGAAATTGTGAACACTCATTTCGGTCGTCAAAATTATCCAAGTCATGTTTCTCTGAAACCACAATGCATCATGATGATGTGCTTTGTACTTAAAAAAAGGGCAATTCAATGTAGTCAACCGTACACATCTCACTAAACTTGTCACATGTCTCAACGTACAAACATGTTTAACTTTATAACCACATTCTTCAACTTGTAACAATTCTCGAATCCTATTATACTATTACAATCAATCGATACTATCGTAATCTCAATGCTGGTTGACTGCGAGAGCTTCGTAAGCATACGCGAAGTAGGAGAGATACTTGAGAGGATGGAAGAAGCTGTGACGTGACGACTGGAATGAATGACATTAACTGGATAACTAAATACTAAATCAATTAATCGGGAGAATAATTGACCAAGCTGGAATTCATTATGTCCAAAGCATTCAACATGGACTCTAAAAGAGATCGAAAAGCGACAGGAGAAGGTCCCGGAATTCGAAATAGAAAATACTTTTCATTTTCGATCTCAGGCAGGCTTGGTCAAGCCACATTGACAGAGGATATCAGTAGTCGTTCGAGTCATTTTTATATACCAATAAAATCATAGTAGCAGTTCGAAATTAATGTAGAATCGCACAAACACCATTGCGAGTACGGTAAACACCCAATCGAATCAGTATCAAACAACGATTGATAAAAGCTACCGTAACATATTGATGTAGAATCCGGCGAAGACCATCACGGTGAACACGTTGAGAAACGTCGCTGCGACGGCGCGCGTCGAAAACAGGCACACTGTAATGTAGGAAGCTGAATTTATTATTGATTGATTGGTGTACTACCGTATCCCCTAAATGCGATGTGCGATAAATTGAGTGGGTGAGGCAGGGTGAGCGAATTTTTTTACGGTCTCTCACTTTTCCATGCTCTCTCGCTTTGTATGACACAGTACATACAAAATTTCCCTCACTTCAGCCAGGTTCCTATCTCGCATAATTCCTGATAACTCGTTACTGTAATGCGCCTGTGAACGGGAATATCAAAGCGTCGTCTTGCGATCACTTCTCGCGAGCGTTTATAGCCTACCGGTTGAGGAGATGAAAAGCGGGCACAGAAATAACTTGATTTTTTCCGGCATTTCCCCC
>LS492828.1:232892-248502 GCA_900490845.1 Pristionchus japonicus | reverse complement strand
TCCACAATCTACGTTTACAATCTAACAGTTGAATGGGGTGATGTCGAGAGGGAACATCCGGATACTCTCTTGTCCATGAGGACATTCGGCGTCAACTGTAGATACACTGACCGAGCAGCTCAGGTCTTCGAAGTGTTCCATTTGAAGTCGTTGAAAAGACGCGTAGATCGCAAGTCGGGATCGACTTTCAGCGGCGTAGAAGGAATATGTCGAAGTCGGGGAGGGATCAGGGAGAAATCGGGAAAGAGATCAGGACGTTGCGTGGTTTGGAGGGGGCTTGAAATTCTCGATAGAAGAGAGAGACCTCCGGCGGAAAAAACGACGTCGAAGTTGTTGACAGATCGAATCGACGCGAAAAACCGCGGCATTAGGACGGAATCGAAGGGGTGGCCGGTAGATTGAAGACTCGGGCCCAAGTGGTCGCCATTTAGTAAACTAATACTCTTCGTCCAACGCCTTTATCATCTTGCCACTGACAAGCAAGCATGAAAAGCCAAGGAAGAGAACGATTCTGCGAATGAGCAGTACTCCGTGTACGAGTCGCACAAAGGCATTACTGATGCGGAGCACATATCCAATGACGGCGAGAAGTAGAAATCCGAAGAAGTAGTCGTAGAACGACCAACACTTCTGGTTGACGATGAAATCGATGCAGATGCGGCATAAGATGGCCTCGCAGATCGTCTGGCCAGGGCATTCCAATTTCTGTGCACTTCCAGGTACTCCAGCACTCCAAGTCCGAATATCCACAATAAAATCCGCAACGACAGTGCTCGTAGGTAGAGTGACCATGAGGGGCGAAAATCCAGCCACCTCAGTCAGGAGAGTGCACGTCCCTTTGCAGCACACTTCAGCTGCGTCGTAGGCGATCGTGCGTAGAAGGCGAACTCCAGACGTGTAGCATTCGGCAATAACTCCAGTCGGCGTGGGAGCGGTCGGTGGCGGATAAGGGTAGTACTTCTGAGTGATCGATCCCCATGAATGGATTGGGATCTTGAATCCCTTGTAGTCCAGATACGTCACATCATTTCCATAAAGGCAGAAGTAGGAAGCCTCCAGATCCGAATCCCAGCAGGGGTTCATCTTGCAATAACGAGGAGTTCCAACTACTCGAGCTCCTTTCGTAGGCACTGCTTCAGATCCATCGTAGGAGAAGCACTTGAAGTCTGTAGCGGGCACGGATCCAGTAGTCACATGAAGATCAGGAACGATGAGCGAAGTGTTGTCGTAGAGTTGAACTCTGTTGAAGATTCCAGTCATCGGGCGAGGGTCGCACTGGGCTGTGCGATCGAATGAGCAGACGTGGGGTGGTAAGAACCCTCTCAGTTCGACTGGAACATGACTGAGCGTAGACTCCTTCTTCAATCCTCCATCGTAACTGCTACAATGCGGTGTCCACGATGGGCACTCACACGTGGGACCGCAATGATTCTTGTTTGCCTTCTTTGGCGTAGAAGCGGGATGCAGCATTCCTGTCACACATCGAAGTGGGACGTAGCAGAGTCGAGGGGACATGGCACTTTCGTTTCCGATCTTCCAGTGGTACATGGATACTCCGATTCCAGATGAGACGCAGGGAGACACATAGACAGTCTCCATGAGTGTGATCGCAGTAGCGAGGAGTCCCTTCTCTCGACATCTCGTATTCGCATAATTGGGTGAAGGGACGGTAGCCTCCAGTGTAGGTAGGCAGATCAAGAACAGGAGAGCCATTGTAGACAGTGTCAGCAGTGGTAGGCGTCTCCTCAGGGTCATTGGATGAGTTCTCTTCGGTGGGTCATCATCTTGCTGATCCTGCTCATCAGTGGCATGATCGTTATCCTTGACGACCTCATCTGGCGGAACCTCAGCCTCCCGACGGATCTCCATGGCGAAAAGCATCCTAATGGGTCGAGTGAGCGTAGAACCATTCGAAAGACGAACGGTTACAGAGCGGGTGAAGTCGTCCTTGGAGTCGATGACTTCAGCGAGTTTCCATTGACCACGATCCAACGTCTCATCCTCCAAAATCACAATTTCGCCTTTGCGAGGGAATCCCTTGGCGATCGATCGAGGATGAGGGTGATCCCGATTGTACCTTTCTCGCAGGTTGATCAGATACTCCGACTTCCAACGCTCCCAGAAGAGATTGAGCCGAAGTAGGGTTTCCTTCCAGAGCGCAAGTACCACTCCTGGAGTACTCTGATCTCGGGTCCAATCAGGGTCATCAGAACGGTCGTCTTCACCGTCCAACCGGGGAAACGAGAGGCGTACGTGTGGTCGGAGAAAGTCGATTGGGCGAATCGGTTGGAGTCCAGTGGGATCCTCGCTGACATACGTCAGAGGACGAGTATTAACTATGGCCTCGACTTCTTTCAAGAGGGTAGTCAGCTCCTCCACAGGTAGAGAACTCCTTCCAATCGCAGAGCGTAGAGAAGTCTTCACGATTCCAACCATCCGCTCGTAGACACCTCCTTGCCACGGACTCAGAGGGGTAGTGAAGTGGAACTGTATCTTCCGGTCCGTACAGTAGTCCATGAGCTTGTCAGACTTCTCGGGCGTCTTCAGTATTTCTTGAATCTCGGCGAGCGCGTGGAATGGCGTGGCGTTGTCACAGACAATCGTAGACGGTGCTCCGTGAGTCGCGACGAAACGGCGTAGTCGATGAAGAAGAGTCTTGGTGCTCTGATCAGTCACCAGATCCAGATAGACTGCTCTCGTGTTGAGGCATGTGATCAAGATGATCCACACCTTCGTCACTCCGTCGACGATCTTGGCCTTCAGTGGTCCAGCAAAGTCCATTCCGATCCGTTGGAATGGGTATTCCGGAATCGTCGTACGAGATGAAGGCAGCATCGGAAACTCTGGGAGGGCGTACGGCTTGGCCTTCCTTCTCCGACAGTGTAGACATCCTTCGAGAGTCGACTTGACAGTGGCTCTTCCTCTGGGAATCCAAACGCTTTCTCGACACGCAACCAGAGTGTGAGAGTATCCAGCGTGGTTGAGATGATCGTGCACGGAGAGGATGTAGAGTCTCGTTATCTTGCTCTCTCTAGGAAGGTAGATAGGGAGCTTCGCATCATCAGGAAGCTCTGCGTTCGCAATCCGTCCTCTACATCTCCATAATCCAGTTCTCGGGCAGATGAAGAGACGAAGTTCTCTCTTGATGTTTCCATTCGGAGGAAATTCGCGTTGAGCTTGACGGAAGAGAATGATCTCGCTCCACTGTGCGAGAGATGCTCGAGAAGATCCGAATCTCTCCTTCCACTTCTTCGAGACGCGAGTGAGGAAGAGAATCACGAATAGCATCGTATGTAGCAGACGACTCCAAGTGCTGAATCGCTCGACGTCGACGATAGAAGGAATCCGGTCCTCCTCCTTCTCCGAATCGGCGTATGCAGCAGTGGTAAGAAGCTCTTCAGGAGACGGCGCGATCATCTTCTTGGGCCAACAATCTTCCGGCTTCTTCAGAAATTGAGGCCCTTTCCACCACAACGAATGGGTCGACAGCTCCTCAGCCGTCAATCCTCGAGATCCGCAGTCGGCAGGATTGGCGATACCGTCGATGTGTCTGAACGTTGTCGAGGGACTCAGTTCCGTGATCTTCTTTACTCTGTTGTTGATGAAAGTCGGAAGCTTCTTTCCTCCAGTGATCCAATGAAGAGCAATCATGGAATCGCTCCACTGATAGAAGCGATCGATATGAACTGGCAGCTCCTTCTTCACTGTGGCCATCAACATCGATCCGAGCAAGTTGGACAGAAGTTCCAACCGGGGAATGTTCGTCGGTGGTCGAAGTGGTGCGAGGCGTGTCTTAGAGACAAGCAGAGAAGGAATTCCGGATCCATCTGGCCTCCGGGCGACCAGATAGATGACGGCACAATAAGCCAGTGCAGAAGCGTCGACGAAGGAATGCAGCTCGTAGGTGCATCCATCGAGGGGGAAGGGAAGAACCATCCTCGGGACCGAGATTAGATCGAATCGAACCGTCTTCAGAAGTTCGAGCCATCGCTCCAGCATTGCTCCTTCGATGCTCGTATCCCAAAGAGTAGAGGGATGTGTACCGATGGTCTCCTTCCACAGTAGCTGCAGAAAGGCCTTGAACGGGAGTGATGCGGGTGATCCAAGTCCTAATGGATCGTAAATCGAGTGGATGAACTTCAGCAGGGAACGTCGCGTCCAGTGGGAGACAGCAGGAATCTTCACAGGTGGAATCCTGTAGACATCAGCGGTGGTATCCCAGTGCATCCCGAGAACCTTCGCTCTCGTGATATCAGCTACTCCCATATTCATGTCGTTCGCGAAGTCATTGAACTCGCGGCAGTTCGTCGTCCATTCTCTCAAGTTCATTGACGCTCTTCCGAACAGCTCCCGAAGCTCGTGGAAGCACTTCTTCGCGTCTTCGACACTCGACGCGTGATGAAATACGTTGTCGACGTACGTATTTCGTCGTAGAGACTCGGTGAATTCCGTGGGATAACGATCCAAGAGTTCGAAAATGGTGCCTGCCAGCAAGAAGGGACTGACGTTGAGGCCGAAGGGAACTCTTCGAAATCTGAGAATCCTCAGGTTGGATTTCGTGGGGGGAAGTGTGATGTCGCGTATCCACAAGATTCGAGTGTAGTCTCGAGACTCCTCCGCCAATCCCACCTGATGAAACGCCTTCTCGACGTCCGCAGACAGAAGGATGGGGTAGAATCTCGTCCGGAGGAGAATTCCCAGAAGATCAGGTAGAATCGACGGGCCCTTGTAGAGACACTCGTTGATGGACGAGGTGTCCCGTGTCTTCGCACTTCCATCGAGTACTGGGCGCACCTTCGTAGTCTCCGAAGTTTCTTTGACGACGGCGTGGTGGGCCAAATAATGGCACATCGAAGTCTTGAAGTAGTCGTCTGTCGGCACATCTTCCAATATCTGACGATCCAACTGCTCCATGAATATGTCGTGGTACTGGAGAAGAAGATTCGGGCGTGGGGAATTCTTGAGGTTGGTGTAGTTGGAGTTCAGTCGTCGGAATGCGAGACCGAAGTTCGATACGAGAGTCTTCGGATCGCACTTGAACGGCAACGAGCAGTAGAATCTCTGCTCCTTGGCATCGTAAGTGATCGACTCTTTGAACATCTGTAGACAACGAGAGTCTTCATCCTCATCAATCGGCGAATCCTTGATTCCCAACGTCTCCAGCTCCCAGAACCTTGCGAGAAGATCAGTGATATCCACAGGGGCCTTCTGGGCTGGAAGCTCCTCAACCGTTGCTTGCAGGATCTCAGCCACAGTCCGCTCGGGGTTCTCGCCAGCATTGCAGAGAACCGGTCCAAGGCGAGATTCCATTACTTGTATTCCAGACGATAGTTGACGAATCGAGAATCCGGGATGGAAGAAGTACGTAGGGAGCAGATCCATTCCTAGCAACATCTGCGGTAGCGATTTACGTCTGACGATATCGTGGTCTCCAGCTCCTCCGAACTCCATCCAAGGCAGTGAGTTGCAGATGAACGGCGTCGACTTCATCTGTAGAGGGCGATGAGATCCGTCTCTCTGCTTGACATGGACGATGCAGGACGAAGTGCGTTGGGGTACTCCTTTCTTGTTGGCAAACGAGCTGACGACCGAAATTCCGGGATCAGAGCCGGGAATCTTCAGTTCAGACGTCACGGAATCCAGTACGTAGGAAGTATTCGATCCAGAATCAAAGAATGCGAGTATTGGGATCTCCTTCTCCGGATCCTCCGGGCTCGACACGTGGACAGTGAGACAGAGAAGTACTGTAGGGCCCGACTCGGCTCGAACTTCCTCCATCACTTGAAGAGTGCAATCTGAGGAGTCTGGATAATCCTCCGTGTGATCGAGACCATCATTGATCACGATGTTCGTCGTAGCAGTGCTCTTCTTCGTATATCCAGTCGTAAATCGAGGCTTCGGCGCAGCCGGCATCGTAGCAGGTGCTGGCGTAGAATTCTTAGGGGGTCGTGGGGCCTCGCAGAGAGAAGAATGATGACGCCCTTTGCACTTGAAGCATTCCTTGTTCTGTGACGTGCAGGCCTCCGCCGTGTGTCTCTCACTGAGACAAACGGAGCACAACTTCCTCTGAGCAACAACTGTCTTGCGATCACGAACAGTCGAATATTGCTTACAGCCAGTGGCCCAGTGGCCCGTATTCTGGCACAATCGGCACTTCGTATCGTCGTTCCGGTCCTTTCGCGCCTTCCACCTTCCTCCTTTCTCTCGTCTCCGCTCCGAATAAGAAGTAGGCGTAGCTCCAGTAGCTGTAGTACCAGTCGAATCAGATGGGGAATTGGTCGTGGGAGCTGCAGTAGCAGCAGGACGAGGCCGATGCGATCCTCTCTTGATCGCATCTTCGACTCTATCTCGTTCGACGTCATCAGAAACGAAATTGAGTATATCGTAGACTCCCAGCGCACGATCGCTCTTGGCTGCATGCAGAACAATCCTAGTCTGCAGAGATGTGGGCAGTTTCGAGAGGATTATGTTCGTAAGAACCTCCGATCCATCAGGCTCTCCATCAGGCGCGAGTTGGTAGATCAACTCGTTCAGAGCCAAGTAGGTGTCACGAAGGCGTCGACCATCAGCATCACACTCCGGGAGCATCCTGAGACGAGTGAGTAGAGTGAGACGAAGTAGATAAGGCTTGTCGTACTCCTTCTTCAGGAGAGCTCGAGCTGTGAGGTAGTTCCGGTCTACCTGCCTCAGTCCAGAAACGAGACGTTTAGGCTCCTTGCCTAAGCTCGACATCAACATGGTGAGCTTAGAGACGTCGTCCAGTCCCGAGAAGAGACTCTCGAAGCTCTCGATGAATTCCGAGAAGCCAGCAATGTCACCGTCGAATTTGGGAACGACTACTGCGTTCGCCATCGCTGCCTGTGCCACGAGACTAGGCGCAGTAGAAGGCGTGGCGGCAACTCGTGGCGGCAGCTCAACTCTTCTTGGCTCAACGGGTGCTCCAGTGGCAGAAGGAGGAGGGGAGGCAGCCTTCTCGTGATGAGTCGTGGGAGGAACGATCGAAGTAGCGATGCGGGACGATTGAAGAGAGTGACGGCGTCTTGCAGGTACGGGAGGAGTAAGAGCGAGGAACGGGTTCATTCGGAGTGATGACTGCGAAGCAGCAGCCTTCGGAACAGATGTGTCCGCGTCTGATAGGTGGTCCTCGGGAGGGAAAAGATCCACTTTCTTTTCCTTCGAGACCTCAGTGTATGCGTCCAGGACTACATCTGCTAAAGCGATAACTCCATTCGCGGATTCCAGTTCCTTGGTGAAGTCTCCGTACTTCCGAATGAACGTTTCGAATGCTGTCATCTCAATCGGTGATGACTTCGCGAGGACGACGATCTCTCCATGCAGCTTGTGAAGCTTCGTATGCGCTTTCGCAGCCTCGGATCGAGCGTCAGTCAGGAAATCGTACGAGTCCAAGAACTCATCCTCCTCGAGTTCCTGGATAGCGCCCAGCTGATTAGCTGTCAGATGGGTAATCTCGTCGACTTCTTCCGTGAGTTCTTCTCCAACTGCCTTCTGTACTGCTGTCTTCAGTGCTTCTTTTCGTTGAGCAAGGGTGCGCCTTGCAAGTCCGATTGCACGTCGAATCATTCCAGAAGTAGATTTATCGGCACTCATGATGGGGTGCAGATTCCGTGGTCGTCAGAAGAAGAAATGGGGGGGGGGTTCCGATCTCTCGCACGTCTCACTCCACTCTCCGAGGGTAACCGAACTCCGATCAGTTACCGACTAAGTTGACCTCCTGACACAACTAGCCAAGAGCAGAGCAATTCGAACAAGAGATGAATGCGTAAGAACTCGCCGAATCAGCACGGCTTGAGGGCGACGTCAGCGTGAGAGTAGTCGCTTCTCATGAGTTCGCGTAGGCGTGAGCGTGGACTGCGCGCAGAAGAGGCAGTCAGAAACCCGTAGTGGTCGCCATTTTGAAGCTTTATCCTCAAACTTGGGTAATTAAACATGAAGAAGGGGGGATCTATACGAGAACGTAAAGGAAGCATAAGGAAGAAAAGGAATGGGGGTAGATGACGTTGCTTCCCTTATATACACAATGAACGATATGCAAGAGGAGAAGGTGTGATTCAATGTGGGAAAGATCCAAGATAAGTGGTTTTAGCAGAAGAAGATAAACATGACGATGAGTCGTCACACTCCGCGGGGAAGAAAGAAGAAGAAGAGTGGTGCGAGTCTGACTAAGAAAAAACCAATGAGAAGGAGAGAGATTATACTAATTGTAATCAGTAGTGGGAGGGGGAAGTCAGGCCAGAGAGAGAAGATAGACGGTAAGGATGAGAAGAGGGAAGAGACAGACGGAAAAAAGGACTTAGCATAGTTCTCATCTCTGCTTTCTTTCATGCCCTTGAAGGTTTCAGATACATAAAAAAGAGAGGGTTGAATTGAAAATTCCTCTCCACCTCCGGGGCACGAAAGAGAGCATGTCAAGGCACTCAGGGAAGTAGATACATGGATACTCGTAGTAGATAAGTGACCAGTCGTGGTACACTTGATCACGGTATGGATGGTTTCTTGATTGCACTTGACGGTGGCCAGCTCTTCAGTGAGGGATGACGAGCAGTTGATCGTGAGCCGAGCGCCCGCGATGCATCCGTAGCACCCTTGTAGATCGACCGACGACGCACGGCATTGATTGAGATCGACCACCGCATCGATTCGAGCACTCTGCATTGACACCTGTAAAGATAAAGTGGATCCGGTCGAAGAAGAGGCTTGTAGCTCCGTCTTCTCGGTGAAGAGAGCAAATCCGTTTCGTTGGAGTGGAAGAAGTCGAGGTGGGGCGAAGTAGGACTCGAGTTCTCCGTCGGGGCAAGAACAATGCACAGACTTCATAGCAGAACTGCACGTGCAGCTGAATGGGCGGAAACTGCATGCGAAGTGGGAAGCATCGGTCCTCGACGCACATTGTAGCTGTCCGACGCTGTGGGGTGTGAACTGGCCAGGTGGGGCGTTCTCAACCAGCGTAGTACGGGTTCCATCAGTCATGAAGTGCCATCCCAGAATCGGAGAGAATGGGGTAGACGTGGATAGAAGAGTGAGATCGATGATGTCCCTACCGTGGTCGCCATTTAGTAAACTAATACTCTTCGTCCAACGCCTTTATCATCTTGCCACTGACAAGCAAGCATGAAAAGCCAAGGAAGAGAAGGATTCTCTTCCTTTTATACACGCACATGAATCACCCTACGGGGGTGGATGAGATGCTAACGACACGTGTGATAGAGAATCGATTGTAGAAACTCGTGGATCGTAGATTCCACGACACTCCCGAGCGTAGAAGAACAACAACTGAGAATTCCTAGGGAAAGGGGTCAAAGAATGTCTAATCAACTTAGCGTGCTTCAAACAGAGTAAACGAGAAATCCGAAATCTACGTTTACAATCTAGCAGATGAATGCCGAGAGAGAACATCCGGTTACTCTCTTTCCGTAAGGCCATTCTTCGTGAACTGTAGATACACTGACCGAGCAGCTCAGGTCTTCGAAGTGTTCCATTTGAAGTAGTTGAAAAGACGCGTAGATCGCAAGTCGGGATCGACTTTCAGCGGCGTAGAAGGAATATGTCGAAGTCGGGGAGGGATCAGGGAGAAATCGGGAAAGAGATCAGGACGTTGCGTGGTTTGGAGGGGGCTTGAAATTCTCGATAGAAGAGAGAGACCTCCGGCGGAAAAAACGACGTCGAAGTTGTTGACAGATCGAATCGACGCGAAAAACCGCGGCATTAGGACGGAATCGAAGGGATGGCCGGTAGATTGAAGACTCGGGCCCAAGTGGTCGCCATTTAGTAAACTATTACTCTTCGTCCAACGCCTTTATCATCTTGCCACTGACAAGCAAGCATGAAAAGCCAAGGAAGAGAAGGATTCTCTTCCTTTTATACACGTACATGAATCACCCTACGGGGGTGGATGAGATGCTAACGACACGTGTGATAGGGAATTGATTGTAGAAACTCGTGGATCGTAGATTCCACGACATCATCCGAATACATATTGTAGGGGTAATTTTGATATTTGTTAGTAGGGGGCAGGGGCATGCGATTACCGGTGAGCGAATTGATCTTCGTGAATACATTCGAAGTGAGGAAGCGACGAGATCTGTAATACCCATTCATAGATGTCTTTCCAATCGTTCCCATTCCCTCACAATCAGATACATAGTCAGTCTACTCACTTCTCTGGTATGGTCTCCTTCTCGATACAGCATTCAGAAGGGAGGAATGCCTCACACACTGCACAATGGGGAAAGTGTCTACTTCTCATTTCGTTGTATTTCTTCTCTTCGTATAGATTATTCTCGTTCTTACTGTATCTCCAATCTGAAATGAGACGTCAACGGCTATCTTAATCATTCGCACAATGCACAAAATAAGTTCAAATGGATAAACTAACTAACCAGGAACATATAGATTATATTTTCCCTTAGCAAAGGCCTTAGCTCTATCGATATCACTCCTCGAACTTCCCCAATAGTCGGACCATTTGTCAAATGTTATCTTGTCTCGATATTTCCTCACGAATGGATGCATATTGATTTTGACTGATTCATTCTTACATCTACACACCTTCAATTGTCTGCATTACATCCAATCGCTTAATTTCTCTCGTCTCACCACAGAGCTCATTCCGAATTCAACCCATCGATCAGAGGCGAAATTGGTCGATTCAGCCACATTGTTGCCCGTGTTGTATCACATGTGATAGCCCTGCCATCAATCAATCTTATACCATTCCCAATGTAATGGTACTCACTCTGGGGAGAGTGATAATGAATTCGTTCTCCTTCTGAGTAGTCATTGAGAAGGGAATTCCATTGAGAGTAAGCAGATCCGGATGAGCGATGTATTTCTTGTGTCTCAAAGGTATATTCAATTATGATAGATAGAAGGACTAATGAGTACCGGAGGAAAGCGGAACATCTGAGTGCATCATCACGGAACAATTGACTCATCATTCTCTCGAATAGATCCGCTGCTTCAGGAGGAACAGACCACCAGTGCTGAGTGAGAGAGACCCACATTATTCCCCCTCTCACCTTTAAAAAGCCGTGAATGATGTAATCGATCGGAAAAAGGAGGTAATTCGTCATCCATATTCCAAAGTACACCTAGGTCACTCCAGGCAATTTCTGAAGTTTTATTTTTATTTCTTATTTATCCATCTATCGCTCTCTAGAGAGAAAAATATCGTTTTAATTAATGTATAAATTCATATATCACAAATTTGTCAATAGAACTATCATACGCTAATCAATCATCTGATCAATTCACCATTAAATCCCCGTAAACTCACAACATCGCTTTTGAGATCGTCCAGAACAGTTCCTAATCGAGTCATATTGAGAGTGTTGACATTCCCATCATAGAGAGATCCTTCGGTATCAGCCCCATACACAGGATCGGGAAGAGCCTCCTGTTGCAAGCTATCCCATAGCAACCTCAATTTACCCATTAACACTCTTCTTCCCTCGTCCCTCCCAACAACGTTACTCACTTATCCATCGCATCTCTATTCGGTATACTTCCTTTTGGCGCTTTGATTTTATTTTTGGCTGCATAAGCTTGCAGTTCGTTCCAAGTCATCTGCTTCCTGCATCAATACAGCATTTCACATGAAATAGAAAAAAAAGTATTCACTTGTATACTTCGACATCCTTAACGTAGCACTTCTGCTTCGGCCCATTGTTGTACATCCCTGCAACTGGTCTGAAAAGCCATCTTCCATGCCTTATTCTGAGAAAGAAATACAAGGAAAACTATTCCATAACCACTCCAAGATACTAATATATACTTCCGTATAATTATAGCTTCTCCCTGTATCACAAGTGACCACTATCTATACCACCAGACGATTCATCAATACCTGGAGTGAGCAACCGTATTCTCCTTACCGTACTCTCTAATCAGACTCAAGACAATTAAGTTTCTATTTGCTTTCTATGATTCGCCTGCTAACGGGCAAATATGGAACAGAATGTTGTATTTATCACGGCAATATAAAAAGTTTTTCTATCAAGTCGATGTAACAAAGATATCGACGATTTTACTACAACACGAAAATTACCGTTTTGATTTTATGGTATCGAACAAAATAGTTAGAAAAATTTCTAGCGGAAGGGTAGGAGGAGGAGATACAACAAGGAGATCGATACGGGGCGGCATCGCTGGAAGAGCAATGAAGGTTGGAAGACCAACCAGAGAGGGAGTAATCAGTAGAGGAAGAGAGGAAGGAATAAGAGGGTGACGAGCAACAATGAATGGAGGGAGAAGCGGAGGAGGAGTAGTTACGAAGGTGAGAGGAGGGAGGAGAGGAGGAAGGGGGATTTCGTCAATGAGTATAGGAGGAGGAGGAGGAGGGAGGAAATAAAGCAGGAGAGACTGTGCGGGCGATGGAGGAGGTGGTGGTGGAGGAGGAAGAGAGAACAGTGGTTGAGGGAGGGAGAGTGGGAAGAAGAGAGGAACGGCAGGAGCTGCGGGAACCCAGGGGCGCTGGTTGCTGAACCCCGGTGGTATCACTAGTTGCCTGATCAAGGCCGAGATCCGGGCGACAGTTGCAGGAGGGTCTGCGAGAAAATATCCTCAAACCCAACCACCACAAAGGATTGCGCTGAACAAGTAGTGGTGATCTAACAAATGTTAATGAAATGCTACTAATTATTGTAGTAACCAGTATCAGGAACTTTTCTTATTCAGACACTCTTCGAAAAGATTGAAAACCCATATAATGAGCAAGCCAGCAAAAAGTCACCTTCGATTGTCAGTAAATACATGAGAGAATCTCGTCAAATCTCTTTAACAATGAAAAAGAGCTCACATGCCGTCCGTTGGATGCGGTGGCCGAGGAAGGAAGAGGAGAAGAAGAGAGTGAAATGGCTCCCTCTCCAAACTACTGCTCGCTGTCGGCCCAGCGCGCGAGAGGTGGCACCAGACCTGAAGTTATTGTTCATTAAAATTAACGTGATCAATTACATATGAAATTAAATAGAAGTCTTTTTGAATTTGAAGCGCAAATTTCGCTCCTTTTCTACATTTTGACAAGAATTTCACACAATAAAAACTAAATAATTTCGAATCAAAATACGTCAAATGAATTTGAATATCCTCTGTTTGCGATACGAACCTCCACTGCCTTCTCCTCTTTTTCCTCAACTCACTCTTCTTCTTCTCTATCTGCTGAATCCTCTTCAGCCTCCTTCTCTCGCGATTCTCCCGCTTCAATGATATTAAAATATATATAATCTGGCCGTCTATTGCGAGACCTACATACTCCATCATTTTTTTTCTTATTTTTTTTTCATTTTTCAAAGTCCAGTGGCGTATACAGTTCAGATTATCGGTCTTACAGTATTGAGTATGGTGATTGCGGTACCTGCATCTGCAACAGAGTGGGCGAGGGCTCATCGTCGTCCACGATCACACCTGCCTCGTGTGGACGCATTTCTGAAAAAACGAACATTCATTGAAATAATCATCTCACTATCAGATTGCCTCCTTGTTAAAGTTCAATCAAGAGGAAAACATACCGAGGAGGGCTATAGCGATAAATTCGCAAATAACGTACCACATAGATCTTGATCATCTCCTCCCGAAAAGACGTCATCTTCAGCAGAGGGAGTGGGAGCATCTCGAGGGGAAGAACCCACAGGATAGACTCCCGTACGGATCATCTCGTCCACCTGAGAATCATCGATTTAATATTGATCGTCCTACTTCATCTGATCGCTAAAACATTAAATATTGTGTGCAACAAGGCTTCGATCTTTGAACAATTGAGTGAAAAATGCGTTTTTCTTCAAAGGAAATGTGGCAAATTTCTATCTAGACCTATGTTTTGAGTTGTTAAGACCAAGAAGCAAACACTCGCCTCCTCGTGCACGTCAATCTCATAGTTTCCGTCGTCTGCATCTCCATTGGGATCAGCTGCAATATTTATTTGACGACACACGATTTGAAGTTCCCAGAAAGAGAGAAAAATAAAGCTCGGACATACATATCATGCGATTCATCTTCTCAATCCCTGCCGCACTAAATGCCGTGCACTCTGCAATCAACTTCAGACATCGACCCATCACTCCTCGCAGCTTCTCTGAGAATCTGAAACCTCTTTCGTTAAAACATTAACTAGCACGTTACTCGTAGAAGATATGATTGCGTGGAAAATCAAACCTAGCCAGGGAAACAGCAGAAATCACTGGTTGCTCGAAGGTGGAACAGACAATGTCAGCATGCTTCTTCTTCGCTCTTTGCACCACATCGTTCATGATATAGAAAAGAACGATTCGATGCTCCTCCGATTCTGCAAAGATTTTGGCGTTTACAAGAATACTTAGTAAGAACCAGAGCCTACTTTCCAAGAAACCAAGATACAAAAATGTTAATAAAAGCACCTGTTCGAAACAGTTTGAGCCAGCAATCAGCCAGCATTCGAATCGATTCGGTGTGGTGAAGTATCCATGTTGAGACTGTCCCAATGCTCCTTTTAGTCGAATTTGCTGTCTGAAAGTAGTTAATCAAGTACAACGATGGATTAGCTATATACTCACTTGTAGTCTGTTCGTGGCCAATTCAGCTGATAGATTAACCATTGTGACGCAGTTGGATCATAAAAGGCCTGGATAAGTACTTAGGTATCGTATAGAATGAAAATAATAATAACACGCTAAACATAACAATAATAACGGGAATAAAGTTTCGCGAGTATTGTTCCGTGTGTGTAAGAAGTTCCATTGATTAAAAAAACAATTACGGTATTGTAGACGAAATCGACTGATTGTCGATGCGAGACTAGTATTTGTGTGTGTTTTCGTTATCGCTATTTTGTTTCTCTTGTATTTGTTTTCGCTTAGTGGCTTTTCACAGTTTTGTTATTGATGGTTTATTTCTGAAGGACTCAGCAACGTTGGTCGTGGATAGCAGCAATCTGGTGCGTTTTGCCTGAGTTTTCGGTTGTAATAAGGCCTGGGCTATGCATAGCGCTATGCTTTTACTCTAAAGTTTCAACTATTTTGAGATCGCACAACAGACCGTAATTATTAGGGTAAGTCTGTTCTACGTCTGTTCTATCTCCGGTTTTACATTGAAAACAGCCGGTTCATGTTGTTAAATGTTCGGCGTTGATAAGACAAGGACAATTCTTCTCCGAGAAGAGGAATGTTTTTTGCTAATGCCTAAGAGATCATAGATTATGGTGAGCATAGAACGATTGTTTTCCTTAACGAATTTTTGTTTTCGATTATATGTTTTTTGTGTCAATGCTAATCTTTAAGCAGGAAATCTTCTAAGTACACACTCTCATCAATATTGTTTAAAAGATGAATTTCATACGTGATTTGAAAGCCCGGCAATTCTGACGATTCTCGGGTCGCTACCCTTTACACGGCTCTTGATTTTGAATTTTCCGGATAACGGTGCCTAGACGCAACTTATGTTTAAATTTTTTACATTTGCTCAATTTTTGTATAGTATTTCTATTAGTAATCTACCAACGCATCAGATGGCTCTCTCTGTAGATTTTTTTTCGGAATTATACTTACAACACTATTACCCTGGTCGACCAGAATTGCTCCTTCCATGTTCTACATTACTTTTGCTGCATTTACTTATCACTTCC
>LS492828.1:210548-224497 GCA_900490845.1 Pristionchus japonicus | reverse complement strand
AAAAAGTTGCGACGGAGCCACGAAGTGGCGGAGTCGCAACTTTTTCGAGCACTGCTATCCACACGAACCTTTCACATTGCTATACGAGACAGTACGGTCCCTAACCTTAGTATATGAGCAACCTTCGTTCAGCGTAGACAAATAACTCTCGAATCTTTCAACAAAATAAAATACGAATTTCGTCATCACTATGCAATATGATGTAAAACGTTGGGCACTCGGCTAAAAAAAAGGATAACGCTCAACGCAACCTAATGAATAGCCCACTTTTCAAATCCCCATTTAAAAAACGCAACCCGGCGAACATGATAGCGGCCGAAGGTCACGTAGTGACCGCAGGTCGCTAGTTACTGTATGTAAAATAATCAAAATTATTTTTGCGAGACCCGAAGGGCTACTGTATATAAAATAATCTAAATTGTTTTTTTGCGAGACAGTATGAGAAATAAGTTTCCCATTCTGTTTCATTTCAACTTGAAATTCCGCTCTATCCGAACTTGAAAAATTGGGTGTTTTCAAGTTGGGAGACCCGAAGGGTTACTGTATGTTAAATAATCAAAATTATTTTTGCGAGACCCGAAGGGCTACTGTATATAAAATAATCTAAATTGTTTTTTTGCGAGAGAGTGAGAAATAAGTTTCCCATCCTGTTTCATTCCAACTTGAAATTCCGCTCTATCCGAACTTGAAAAATTGGGTGATTTCAAGTTGGGAAACCCGAAGGGTTACTGTATGTAAAATAATCAAAATTGTGTTTTGCGAGAGAGTATGAGAAATAAGGTTCCCAATCAAATTGGATGATTTCGCGTTAGGGGAGGTTACTCTGATTGTGAGTAAAACCCGGACATACTGTATGTAAAATCGTCAAATTTTTTATTTGCAATATGTCATTATATTTTGTAGACCATTTGTTATCGGGAAGAAATCTCGGGAAGCGCGACGTCGAAGTCGTACACATTCTACCCTACACTCGATCAGATTGCTGACTTTCCCAAATTAATCGAAACAATCGAAACAGAGACGAATGTTGGATCTAAATGTGGAGTCATCAAGGTTAGTCGATTGAGTACTAATTCCTGCTCTGTATGTGAAGAGAAGTGGAGGGTGTACAAAGAATGGATATCAAGAGCATGAAATTGTTTCTATTGACCAACTAAGGGTGTGTCTCTCCTTCGGCAGCGTCTGCACGAAGAACAGATCTGCTTACCCTTAAGAGACAATTTCGAAATAGTGGACAGAGATCAGAATGACGTGATAAATTGCAGATAGTTCCACCCAGTGGATGGAAACCGAGAAAGGCGGGATACAGCAACAAACTCATCGGAGATACTCTTATTAAGGGGTGCTTATTACATTCCATTATTTTAATATATTTCTATTCCCATACTTTCTTTGTTGCCTTGTCTAGTTAATATCTTGGAGTGGTTGTGGAATAGTTTTCCTTGTATTTCTTTCTCAGAATAAGGCATGGATGACTTTTCAGACCAGTTGCAGAGATGTACAACAATGGGCCGAAGCAGAAGTGCTACGTTAAGGATGTCGAAGTATACAAGTGATTACTTTTTTTCTATTTCTTGTGAAATGCTGTATTGATGCAGGAAGCAGATGACTTGGAACGAACTGCAAGCTTATGCAGCCAAAAATAAAATCAAAGCGCCAAAAGGAAGTATACCGAATAGAGATGCAATGGATAAGTGAGTAACTTTGTTAGGAGAGACGACGGAAGAAGAATGTTGATGGGTAAATTGAGGTTGCTATGGGATAGCTTGCAACAGGAGGCTCTTCCCGATCCTGTGTATGGGGCTGATACCGAAGGATCTCTCTATGATGGGAATGTCAACACTCTCAATATGACACGATTAGGAACTGTTCTGGACGATCTCAAAAGCGATGTTGTGAGTTTACGGGGGTTTAATCGTGAATTGATTGGCATATGATAATTCTATTGACAAATTTGTGATAGATGTATTCATACTTTAATTAAAACGATATCTTTCTCTCTGGAGAGCGATAGATGGATAAATAGAATAACTTCAGAAATTGCCTGGAGTGACGACGACTTATCTGTACTTTGGAATATGGAGGACGATGTTCCCATGGCATGCTGAGGATGTCGACCTATACTCCATTAATTACCTCCATCACGGATCTCCAAAGGTGAGAGGGAGAAGGGAGGAGGGAGTGAGGCAGTCTGTATATCTCTCTCTCACTCAGCACTGGTGGTCTGTTCCTCCTGAAGCAGCAGATCTATTCGAGAGAATGATGAGTCAATTGTTCCGTGATGACGCACTCAAATGTTCCGCTTTCCTCCGGTACTCATTAGTCCTTCTATCTATCATAATTGAATATACCTTTGAGACACAAGAATTACATCGCTCATCCGGATCTGCTTACTCTCAATGGAATTCCCTTCTCAATGACTACTCAGAAGGAGAACGAATTCATTATCACTCTCCCCAGAGTGAGTACCATTACATTGGGAATGGTATAAGATTGATTGATGGCAGGGCTATCACATGGGGTACAACACGGGCAACAATGTGGCCGAATCCACCAATTTCGCCTCTGATCGATGGGTTGAATTCGGAATGAGCTCTGTGGTGAGACGAGAGAAATTAAGTGATTGGATGTAATGCAGACAATTGAAGGTGTGTAGGTGTAAGAATGAATCAGTCAAAATCAATATGGATCCATTTGTGAGGAAATATCGAGACAAGATAACATTTGACAAATGGTCGGACTATTGGGGAAGTTCGAGGAGTGATATCGATAGAGCTAAGGCCTTTGCTAAGGGAAAATATAATCTATATGTTCCTGGTTAGTTAGTTTATCCATTTGAACTTATTTTGTGCATTGTGCGAATGACTAAGATAGCCGTTGACATCTCATTCCAGATTGGAGATACAGTAAGAACGAGAATAATCTATACGAAGAGAAGAAATACAACGAAATGAGAAGCAGACACTTTCCCCATTGTGCAGTGTGTGAGGCATTCCTCCCTTCTGAATGCTGCATCGAGAAGGAGACCATACCAGAGAAGTGAGTAGACTGTCAATGTATCTGATTGTGAGAGAAGGGCAACGATTGGTAAGAATGGGGCATCTATGAATTACAGATCTCGTCGCTTCCTCACTTCGAATGTATTCACGAAGAAGAATGACGAGGAGTCTGTATTCGATTCTGATAGTGAAATAGAGTTAAAGAGATTAATAAAGAGTGAGAAGATAATGAAACGCAATGAGAATGGCCGATTCACTCCTTCTCCGCCTCCCAATGACCCAGAAGAGGATGCAATTCTCACGTGTGTCAATTGCAAGTAAGCATCTAATTTATCTTGTTTGTGTAGTGTCATTGATATTGAGGGTGAGTGTACATGAGGAATGTTATGCGAAGAGAAGAAACTATGATACGAAGAGAAATGAATCTGATCCATTCAAATGCATGAGATGCTGTGAATCTGATGAGACGAGGTTGGTATGCCCCCCCCCCCCTCCTCCTCCCCCTCCTCTATACTGAAGAGAGTCGGTGCAGGATCCGTACAGCGACGTGTGTTCTGTGTGAATTGAGAGGGGGAGCACTGGTGAAGGCGACCCTCGGATCCACCTCCACCTATGCCCATGTACTGTGTGTACTCGCCCATCGAAGGTGAGTAGAGAGGGAAGGGAAGAGAAGGGAGGGAAGGAGTCCCATCTCTCTACAGGGCCTTCTTCATCAACCACAATGAGTATCGCAGTGGAGTGTATATCTATCCTCCTCTCAAATACGGAGAGAATGACCAGCGACTAAGGTTCGTTGATTGCTTAATGACGGATTGAAGGGAAGAGGGCGTCTCATGTCTGTCTGATAGAGAATCTTGTAGAGAATTGTCGATACCCGCTTATCGCGATGTTCCGAGACCATGGGATTCCCTGATCAATCGATACGAGTGTGAAATCTGTAAAGTGAGTGATGAGATGGAAGGGGAGAAGGGTAGAGAGGAGGATTGCAGGGTCACGGAGAGGGATTGATGGTGTGCAGTCTGTGTGTGAGTGAGGAACAAGATGATGTGGACATAGTGCATGCGACGTGTGCGAGAGAAGTTGGAATGAGATTGGAGAGAAGGACCTTCCCCCAGTTGGTTGCCGTCGTCTGCCATAAACATGAAAGTGAGTTGAGAGAGAAGGAAAGGATGGGCAGAGAGAAGGATATTACAGGAAGGATGAGACTCAAGATAGGAACAGAAGTTGAAGTGGAAGAGAGAATAATCGTCAAATCGAAAGAAGAAGTTACAAAGAGAATCGGGAATATAGTTGGATACGTGGAGGATGAAGTTGATGATGAAGGAGAAGGAGATACTAGATGCATCGTCGAATTCGAGAACAATGAAGAAAGTTTGAATACCCAAGGTAAGTGGATTGTGATAACGAGAGAGGAAGCAATGAATGAAGTATCCATCCATTTCAGAGGCTGATATCGTCAAGTGTTGGTGTCGAGATTGTGATAAGAAGACACATGTCATCGATTCTCCGGTATGTTCTCCCCCTCTCCCTTCCCCTTGTGACTCAACTCTTGCAGGTGGTAGTACTCTGGCATCAGAATGGGAAGGAGTATCCTGCATACTATCGAGGACCCGCTCCTCCCGCTCAATACAAAGTAGTCATTGAAGGAGAAGTTGAAATTGTGAGTTCCTTCGAGATTACAGCCATTTTTGTGAGAAAAGAAAACCTACGATTAACTTTGATTCAGATAGAGAAAGATGACGTGACTGAATATTATCCCAGTCCTCCTGTGATTCAAGAGATAGAACCAGAGGTCGTTCCTGCGAAGAAAAGGAAGACGACTAAGAAGGCCCGCTAACCATTAATATTGTACCATACTAATTAATCTATTAGGGATTGTATTTGTTTGATCTCCTTTTTTAGATACTTGTACCATTCACTTTCATACACTGATCTTTATCATTTTGCCATAGCTTTACTCTCACGATTTCATACTTTTTGAAAGTATTGAATACTAATGCTAGAAAGTATGCTGTATATATTCTGTAAGTATATATTCTGCATGATTACTAAATTCGTTTTAATAGTTTTAAAACAAGCTATTGTTATAAAAATTTGCAATCAGAGTTATCATCGCACACATGGGAAATAAGCAATTGAATGACTACCGTGGGGGGATATTAACCTCTATGGGCCAATTGGTGATAGTTTTCACAGTAGAACTCATTCTTCGGAGTACAGTATGCCCATTGGAGAGATCGATTGAATGCATCGTACTTCTCAATCACACACGACGCCAGTTTACGATCACAATGGCAGCCCCAGTTACTGTAATGAGAGAGGGATTGGATAAGGGGAGAAGATGGTCTCACGTCCAAATGTGATGAGTGGGAAGTATACACCAGTCAGATGGCTCACGAGATGAGTAGCAATGAGAGTGACGAGAGCACGGTTGGAAACTGAGATGAAGGGAATGTTAGAGAGAAGGGGGGAAGGGGACACTCACAATCCTCTTGATGGAACGAAATGAGCTCCATGACAATTGAAGGATGGATCAGATGAGATCTTGCCTCCAAGACAAGAAGTGTGATTCCATAGATGTTCCTTCGATGGAGGATAGAAGTTACGAGGAGATGATCGAGTGAAGACAAGAGGAGAAAGGAGAAGAAGATAGAACAGACGACTCATTCAGAGATGGAATCCAAGACTGAATGGAATGGAATGCACTTCTGAGAGGAATCCATCTACTATTCATCGAGAGAGAAAGAGGAAAGAGATAGAAGAAACTTTATCAATACTCAATCACTCTGTTCTGAGGATGGAAGGAAGGAGGGGAAGAATAGATGATGTATCTTTGATGAGAAGAGAGAGAGAAAGTGCACAATGTGGTTTAGCAAGAAGAACAGAGACAATGGTCGATGGAGAATGCTCTCTTCTCAATTGGAGTCCACCAGTGACGAGCCAATTGAATGAACAGAATACCCCATTGCCATGACCAGATTATCTGAAATCAGCATTATCTTTCTTCTGCTCGAATCCCTTCTCAATATATCCGGGGATTCAAACTTGTGAATTATCAGAATTCTGTTCAATTGGATACAAAATACAAGAGTATTTCCACATCAAATATGCCTGATTTTTTCAACAAAAGAAACTGACTCCGAAAATGAGTGGAGCAGTAATAAATTGAAGGGCGGAACAGAGAATATTGATGAATACTTGAGAGGGAGCTCCATCTGCACATGATATGAGAGAGAAGGATGAGAGAAGAGTACCTGAGATGAGATATAAGATATCCATCCCAGTGGTTTGTGGAATGAGAATTTAGCGGAATTGGAATTGTGATGGGAATGGGAAAGAGGTCTCACCTAGACCAGGAATAAAGAGATTCGAGAGGAAACAGAGAACTGCCAATGAGAGAGGCATGGAAGGAATTGCGCGACGGAATCGACCAAGAGATCTCTGAATCATCGAGTACTGTAGAATGGAGATACGGTAGTATTGATGGGAGAATACATTGGGCATGGGGTATCTACGTAGGATGTTGTCATGAAACATCTCGAACGAATCTATTCTACGGGCATACGAATAACAAGATATGGGGAGTAGAAATGAGGAATAAAGAGATGTACTGACCCTTCTTCGAATCCTCTCTGATTTAACATGAGATTGTGGTTCCTCATCGAAAGAGAAGTCTCGTTCCACACTCTCATCCATCCATTTAGTTGTCCCTTCTCTCCCATCTACTCCCCATCTCGTTCTGTTTGATCTAGTCTTATCCTATCTACATCCTACCCCTGTATCTTCCTTCCAATCGATATTCTCTCCTTCGATTGAAAGTGATGAGGGGGGGGGTGGAACACAAGTGTGAGTAGTAGTCCGTCCTCTGTCCTCCCCTCCCCCCCTCTCCCCCCCTCTCTCCCCTCTCTATCACCTCCTCCTTCTCTCTATCAATCTAATCGGCTTCTTCACACATCTCTTCTCTTCTCTCTTCCATCATCTCAAACCAACACCCATATCCATTTCACATTCAAATCTCCGTCTCTCCTTTTCCATTCTTCCTCCTTCCCTTCTTCCACCTTCTCCTTATTCTCTTTTCCTTACTTCCACTCATCTCGAATCGAGTTATAATGTTCCTCTTCCTTCTTTCCGTTCCTTTTCCTATTCTGCTTTCTCTTCTCTCTACATTCCCTTTTCTCTCTCGGGACATCTCTCCTCAATCTCAGAAATGGTTGCCCTCTCCTCCAATCTGAATAGTCCTCCGTTGATCTCAATCTGTCATTCACAGTCTCTTCTCCTTCCTTTCCTCTTCCATCTTCATTCGTCCCTCCATCTCTGCATTATGCCCCCTTCTGTCTACTCCATCCTCTCTCCTCTTCTCCACCCTCAGAAACACCTACGTTGTCGTCATAGTATCCTACTAGAATAACAGGAGATACTTCTCATTGTCTAATCTCCATTCGAAGAGGACGATGCATTCTCTGTCCGCTCTTCTTTCACTTCTCCTCGTAGGAAGAATAGAGAATGAAATGAAGAAGAGAAGGAAGTCATCTCTCAACCTAACGACGAGAATGAACAAATGAATGAGTAGTGTCTAGACTATCTCAATAACTCTCCCTCTCTCATCTTCTCTATCGAAAGAGAGTGAGGAAGAGTAGAGAGTATGCAATCTTCATAATGAAGGGGTAGATACTCATTGGAGTGATTGCAGTCACTCACTTCAATGGATCTGCTCCCTTCCCTCCTCCCCTCCCTCCTTCTCTCCTCTAGATAACAAACACCTTCTACATCCGTCCATCTATTCCATTTCACCCATCATTCCTCTCTATCAGAAGGGGGTTATCAATACCCTCTCTTCTCTTCCCTTAGTGTCTTCTATTCTCTCACGGATATCATCCTTCTCTCTCTCCTCTCTCTCTTCTTCTTCCTTCCCAACCACTCAACAGTGCTCATCCCTCTCTTCTACTTTCTTTCTAGTCGTGAATCCCCACTTCTGATCTCTTCCCTTCTCTCTTCAGATGGTATCTCACAATGTCACATCGACATTTCTTCTGGTTGAATTGGTTCTATCATCAGCATCTCTCATAGCGTCTCTCGCAGTTATCTCAGCTCAATATCAGAGTGAACCACTCGACTCCATAAGGGATTTCCCACAGTATGTTACTCTTTATTAGACGAAACTAGTCAAATGATTACTTCTTCGTAGTTCAAAAATAAGAAGGGGTAGAACTCGTTCATGAATACAGAATGACTCTCTCTCCCTTCAGATGGGACTGGATTGTCTACTGTATTCTCGCCCTATCTACAGTCATCTCTTCTGTCGCTGCTCTCTTCTCTCTTGCCAATAATTCATCCAAGTTCTATCTCATTCTCCATTTCATATTCATTGTGAGTTCATTCTCTCGATTATTCACTCACTCTCTCTCCCGTTCGACATTTTGAGTACATGATAATAGAGTGAATACTAGTCTAGAGTAAGAAAAGAGAGAAGGGTGTTTTGAGACGGGAATGGTTTCACTGTCCACAGTGTCCAGTACTAATCTCTTTGTTGTTAGATCGAACATTATTCTCCCCTTCCTCCTCTCTCTTTTCTCTCTTCATGGATTAGGGTAACTACGGTCTGTTTTGTGAATACTCGTCTCGTCTTTTCCGGTGGGAGAAAGATTCTAAGTGTATAAGGAAGAAGGGAGTATCTTGGATACGTCAATTGAGATCATAGGGAAGGGATCGAGTCTACCTACTATCTAACATTTCAATTCTTTCAGACACTGGTCACTCTTGCCATCGGAAAATCTCTCTTCGGATTAATCTTCAATCCTTCCTTCTCCGATTTCAATTGGTTCATTGGGATCGCAGCTCTAGTTCCTCTTCAATTATTCTTATTAGTTGCGTTATTATTCGAATTTCGAACACTCCAATCGAATTGTTAATCTTGTATTTTGTTTCCACTCAATCTCTATAGATTCTAGCTATTCGCTAGTCTCAAAGAATCTCCTAGCCTCAATTGATCTTTATGACAACGCAGGGCGTATTCTTCTCTTCTCTCTCGGTTTCCGATGGTCCATTCTGATTACGGTATCTTTCTTCCTCTGGACACGAGTTTATTCATTTGATCTCTTTTTGTTTATGTTTCCTCTATCCGTCTCGCTTCGTTTATTCCTCCCTTCACATATCGACTCATTCGATATTGACTATGCCTTCACGGAATAAATGCATTATATCCACTCTTCTCACTTTCCAACTCATGCTCTCAGGTTATAAATTGTCATCTCAGTTTAAAAATTACGCAAATTCAGCAATTTATGCGGCTGAATTGGTGACTAATCTGAACAGAGACGGGTCGTATATCAGGAGTGAAAATATACGGTTAGCCAATTCCATTCCAATATCTATCACAGCATAATACAGGAAAATGATAACAGCTGCATTTATCACTTCTGCAATTTGGTTCTTCCTCACTGTTCTTTCATTGTGTGGACTGATGGCTAATCGTTTCTACCTACTTATTCCTCATCTGGTTTACACCGTTAGATTGTTTGAAAGAATTAGATATTGATCCCTCTGAATAGGTATTCCTCATAATCTTCACCTTTGGATCGCTCGTTATCCTCATTCTAAGCGAGGCGTCCATGTGGCCCCATATTCTCGCTTCCATTACTGGTGGTTTAACTGCCGTAACTTTAAATGTTTTTCTTTTATTTCAGGTGCGTTGCTTGCCATTTCACTTATTGAACACATTCGAATTGTTGTCTCTATGAAGAACCTCAAATCCCTTGATATGAAGGACGAGTGCGCGATGAGAGTTATCGTACAGAACAATAAATGTTAGCAATATACAAAACAAAAGTTCAAAACAAACGCCATTATTTATTTTAAAATAAATGGATAAATAATAATTATTCAAAATATGGGAGAGCTGCCAAAATTCAAAACTTATCGGCTCCCACGCGGAATTGCCTGATGAGAATGGCTTTAACCATAACCGCAATGTGATTTTTACACCATTTGTGCAATATGAATTTTACACATCGCACTATTTGTTGTTGTTTAGAAAAACAAGAAAAGAACACCATGAACTAATTATTGAGTGGGAACTTTCAATCTTACTGTAATTATTGGAGAATATTTCTGAGAAAGACTGTTGCGTCACGAGGTATTGATTTAGAGGGCAAAAGGACGCCACTTCTCTCTCTTCGCTTGTCGTTGTCTCCCTGCCATTCAATTTGCTTTTCGCTCCATTTCTTTTTCGTAGTTTGTAGTTGTTATTTTAATTCTGAATTTATTAATAAGCGTTTTGGATCGAATTTTATTTTTGTGTTTAATTTTTTTTCTTACTTAGATGAGTACAGTACGGAGAAGTGGCCGGCCGCCGAAGCCGAAACGTATCGAACACACATTGGCGGTCACTCCTAGAGGACGAGGTCGTCCGCGAGGATCCAAGAATAAGTTTACTCCAGGCAGACCTCCCAAGTTGGTTTTTCCTTTTTTTCGTCTTTTTTCGCAGTAGGTACATATTTCATCATCTTTTTTTTCAGAGTATCGATCAAGAAGCCATGGGATGATGATGAGTTTGTGCATGAGCATGTGGATGACGTAGACGATGAGGACGAAGAGGAGTCTGATGTGGAAGGTATCTTGCGATTTTATTCCTTTTATTATAATTATTATTATAACTGTTAATAACATTTTACCCGCAGATAAACCGATGCTCGATTTCGATGATGTAGATGAAGAACTCGATCTGGATTCAGTCCCATTGAACTCTTCCTATGAAGAAGTGAGCATTGTATCACTTTGTTTTGATAGCTATCATTTTTGGTATAATATATTATTTTCACCAGTTGCCTGAGGGTTCGATGTGCCCATGGTTGGAGATGGCTCCGAATGAGATTCCCCTCCTCGAACTTCCTTCCACCAGCGCCGATCTCGCATTGCCGAGCTCTATTCTCATGAAGACACTCGAGGTATCACAACACTTGATTTGGTATCGCGTCTAAGTAAATTTATCGCTTTAAGCTTGGTCATATATGGCATTGAGGTATACGAACTCTGTCGATCGTTTCACCGATCGCTATACATCTCTCCGTTTCTTCTGGAAGATTTCTGCGCTGCTCTGGCTACGACAGACAACAGCCCTCTTCTGAGTGAACTCCATATCTGTCTCTTCAAGGTATATCACTTCCCCTTTTTCTTTTTATTTAATTAGATGTGCATGATATCATAGAATTAAATTGTTCCGAACACAGAACTTTACGGTTGTGGGCGGAGCCTCCAAAGTGCAAGTGCGTGAAAAGTGTGCGCCAGCGCGTGAAATGACAAATTTGACTAATTTTCGTTTTTAACCCATTTGTGCTAGCGCTATAGATTCCTATTATATCTTTGGAAATCATAAACATAACCTAGAACTCGGGGAAAACAATGACAAAGTACGTGGTGTGGTGCGGGTGTGCATTGCACTTATGTCGTTTCCCACAGCATAATTTCGTAGTGTACGACAAACTTTTGAACTTCTATGATATAAACTTAGATGTGTCTACGAGACGATGACGAAGAGCAAGTGAACTACACCGTGATGGACACTCACAACTCATTCAATATACTCATCCAACTACTCGAACCCATGACATATGGAGAGGTATTCACTAGATTATCAATGTCATTCAAATGCCTCGCTATGTAGATAATTCGTCAATACGCGGAGGCTCACCGTGGTCTAATTCCGAAGGAAGCGTATGATGCACTCAACAACGAAGCATATCCATTTGTGGGTCCGGAACCGAGATTGCATGTGAGTTATTATGGTCTCTTCGTGTCCATCTGAAATACACACAACAGACATACTTTGTAGGTTCTGCACTGGCTTTGTGATAAGTTCTTGGAGAGTCAAGAATTCAAGAAAATCGTAAAGAACGACGGCAAACTAATCGTATGTGCATTTACATAGCAGATAGCAGATATCTAATTTCTTTTCAAACCATGATGAATAGTGATTGATTGTTGAGGTAGAGGACAAATGTCGTGACTGCAATAAGGCTGGCGATCTGCTTCCCTGTGATTCGTGCGAGGCCGCTTACCATCTAAAGGTGAGAAACGAATTGGGGTTATAGATTGTTTGCAAAGTAAAATGTTTCAGTGTCTCGACATGAGAGATGTTCCCGAAGGCGCATGGAATTGTTCAGTCTGCGAGGTTTGTTGTTGTTTCTTTCAATCATTTGTAAATACTATATGGTTGTTGTAAATACTATATGGTTGATTGCAGTTGCACAACGTGAAGGGAGTGGCAGATTGTCTTCCAATCGGACAGATGACACTGAGACAACCGTTGAGAATGACTCCCATTGGAAGAGATAGACACGGAAGAACTTACTGGTTCATCGCCAGAAGGATATTCATGTATCTTTATTTTCTGTGTTCCTCGACTCTCACCTTTACGAATGAGTGCAAATGGTCTCGATTGCAGTCAAGATGATTGTGGAGAGGAGGTTGTGTACTACTCGACGGCCCCTCAATTCCACGATTTGGTCACTCGATTGGACGATGAGAAGCTCGAATTTGCATTGTGTAGGGAACTGAAGGAGCATCTTCCCACTATCCTCGCACAGATGGAAGTGACCATGGAGGTATGATTAATCATCTTATTGAGTCATTCCTCTTATACTGAGATTATTCAGTTGACGAATGAACGGCGAGAAGCTGAATTGAGAAAGCCTGGAGGCGTTGCCGCTAATTCTTATCTCGCTATGGACAATGGTTTGTTTTCTCTCTTTTTCTTCTGTTCAGTATGATGTCACATTATCATGATCTATTCCAGTAAATCGAATGTCTGACATTCTTCAATCGTTGTCTGACGATTGCAAAAAGGAGGACGAGGACATGATCGATGTAAGCATTCTACGCTTTACGGAAATTATGTTTGTTACTATTCTAGCTTTATTAGATTAAAAGAATCCGAAAATGGATTATCCTAAATATGTTGAGGAAATGGACAATGCTGATCTATCTCTATCTGTTCGAGTAGAGAGGACGATGGGAATCAGAGGAGGGTATCTCACCAATTCGTTCTGGTCTGGAGGAGTTGAACGTTTGTGTTTATTCTTTCTTTTTTTTTTAATTAGTTGGAATATGAATCAGAGAAAGACATGAGATGGAGACATTTTCTAGACTATTCTCAAGTCTGTAGGCCACTCCGTTGCCGAAAAGTAGACCCTCATAATATGAGAGTTCAAAGTATGTTATGAATTCAAAATTGAGAAGATGATCCTTTCAGATGAAACTTTACTGCAATACAAAGACGGAGAACGAATGGACAATGTTGGAAGCGGATTCAGGTAGAATTTGAGTGAATCGAGTCGGTCTACTCTAGCGTATTACCAGAATTGGAGCAGACGACAATGGATACAAGTTGTATCAGAATCAGTTCTCGTTGGTTGATTTGGCGAGACCAGCTCCCCTTCGACAGAGGGAGAAAGACAGGAAGAAGTATATGTGTGGACGATTCTCTCTGGATGGGGATGGACACTTCGAGTGGAGTCTCGCCAAGGTAGATGAATGGATGGGAGTGATGGAGGAATGAGATGATTATCTCTCAGGGAAAGGATCTATATGGATCTCAATCGATGACTGCTCGTTATATAGAATGGATGATTAACAAGATGTACAAGAGGATTCCCATGGAATTAATGCATCGACGATGGCCAACTTATGAAGGAAAATTCAATGAGGTATGCGAAAGAAGAGATGGAAAGTGAAAAAGAGGGTCACTTACTCATTTCAGTTAGTACAGAAGGGACGTAGTGTCAATATTCTGAAGGAGGCAATTCTTCTATTGGAATGTGGAATGAGAAAGACGCTTTTCCTACCTCAATGGTTAGTTATTCGCTCAATTTTGTTATTGTTGCATTTTTTTACACAGACTGTTGATCGGTATAGTTGTATTGTGGCATTTGAGGTGGAGTTCTCTGGGATCGACTT
>LS492828.1:200208-210448 GCA_900490845.1 Pristionchus japonicus | reverse complement strand
GGGGATGGATAAGGATGAGGGATGAATTTCAGAGTGAATGGTCGTGAAAGTCTGGGTGGATGGTACTGGATGAGTGTGACTGCAACGAGAGAGAGAAGAGCTGCCCCCTCCAGATTCATCAAGGGAAAGAAGGTACGCTGTTATCATTTACATTTCATCTTCGAAAATGTATACAACATTTTCCTTGAACATGTGTAGTTCATTTGAGGTGAATGAAGAATGGCAGTCGAAGAGTAGTCGATTGGAGTCTCTTCTCGGAAAGCTGAATGAGAAAAAAGAAGCTGAGAAGATGAAAGAAGAAGAAGGGAAGAGAATGAATGGACCTCCTGGATGTTTCTCTCCTTCGTGTAATGGAGAGAACTACAAGGGATGCTACTCTGTCCAATGCAGAATCAAGGCAAGAAAAGGTGAGAACTGTGATACTCTTACCATCCGCCAGTTTCATTTCTTGCCATAAATTAGTCCGCCATTAATAATCTTCTCATTTTTAAGATGCGGAGAAAGAAGCAGAAGAGAAGAAGAAAGCATTAATTGCGAAGAAGATGTCTGAATTGGGAGGCGAAGTTGCATATGAGATGCCACAACCATTGAAATTCGAAGCGAGGAATGGAAAGAAAAGTCTATTCGTTATTAAGACAAGGTGAGCATTTCCCCTTCTGACCATACTGTATTTTCGTATGTATCGTTGCCATGAGAAGTGACGCTAATAATGAGATGGTCATTGTAGATATCTCCGTCGACTCGCTCGCACTGGTGGTCTCAATCCCAATATATTCATCCCTGGTTTCTCCCAGAATGCAAAGGCCAATCCATCGGCATGGAGCTATCCCTGCATGAGACCGCTCTTCGACCACTGCTGGAGGTACTCCCCTCTCTAGGTTGGATTGGCTAGTCTTCTCTCTGTTGCAGGTACAACACGATGATGGGTCGATCGATGCAAGCACTGGCCCTCCAGTTGAGAGTGTTGTGGAGTGGAGTGAGATGGGCTGATATGAATCCAGTGGATAAGGACGAGAGGGAAGTAGTCATTCACCATGCGGATAGAGATGAGATCAGAGTTGTCATCGGACACAAGGAGATGCCTCCTGATGGAACTTATGAGAGGTGAGAAGAGAGGGAACGAAGGGGGGAGAGATGGAATGGATTCAGATACGAAGTATCACTCACGAGTCGATATCTGGATGGAGATTACGGAGAGATGGATGATGATGATACTGAGGAAGAGACGGCTAGTAGGAATCAGAGAGGAGACGGTTGGTTAATCATCACTTGCATTGTCTATGCAAACAGTTGAATTAAATGAAAGCGTCAATTAATTGCAGCGAGTGGTCGAAAGAGGAAGGCAGCTATCAAAGCAGTTGCGAAGACGAGAGGAAGGAGTATCACTCAGAAGACTCAGACTTGGGTGAGGAATACCCACTCATTACATTCTTATCTCCATCGAATATTCATTTCTTTTGGTGAATGATACTGAATGGGACGAATTGCAGATGGATGGAGTGGAACTTCGATTGCATGAGATTAGAGACTATTGGAAGAGAAGGAACGATGCGAAGAATGGAGTAGTGAAGACAGTGAATGGAATGAGAACCGTCCATCAATCTCCCGCTGGAAGACCGCTTAGACAGACTTCCACTAATATGCAAGGTATTGTGATTGCGTAGAGTAGGGCCAATTCCGGCAGAGTTCCCAACTCTCCTCTCTCACTTCTGTACAGCGTACCTAGATATTTTCACAAACCATCCAACCTGCAGGGTCCCTTCCCCCTCCCTTCCCCTATCTGAGGATGATTGGATTGCAGGTCGATACGCATCTCTGCACGAGGGATTCACTGTCCCAACCGACTCGCCCCTTCCTCCCTCTGCCAAGAGACCTAGAATGGATCTGAATGCGAAGTATGATGAGAAGTGAGTGTGTCTTCTCATTGGATGGATCATATATTTGACCTCTCTCAGATACATCAACCGTGGTTATCCTCCTGATGTGAATGTGAGAAGAACAGGACAAGGGAGGGAATTCGCAGTTGGATTCATTCGAGGCGGAGGAGGAGGAGGACCTCTTCCCGTGAGTTGACTGCTACTGGTTACAGTGGATGATTGGTTGATTGCAGGGAGGAAATGGATCCCAGCCAGGTCAGCCAGCCAGAAGAGTCGTGATGGTGAATGCACGTACGTTACTTGATCCTTCTCCCCTCCCCCCCCCCCCTTCATCTTTATTGTATCCCCATCTCGTTCTCTCTTCAGCAGACGGCTCTCGACGTCAAGGAATGGCGATGGTTGCGAGAATGAATTCCTCCCTTGACGATCCCCCCGTCATCCCTCGATATGACTCATCTGCCAATCGAAATATGGCTCCCATGCAGACACAGAGAGTGCATGCTGGCACTGGAAAGGTGAGTAGAGAGAGAGAGAGAGAGAGAGGGAGAGGGAGAGGAAGGAAGGAAGGAAGAAGGAGAATGGCGACTGTGGCAGGTGATCATGATCCGTCGACCGGATGGATCGACTCAACTGCTTCGTCCCGTCGTAGGAGGAATGGAAGGAGATGGAGAACCACGAATGATGAATACAATGGGAATGGGAATGGGAGTGAGAGGAGCAAGAGGAGGAATGGTCATGGCATCAAGGGGAGGAATCGTCAGAATGCCTGTTAGTCATTTTTATTTATTGTTTGCTAATATACGTATTGAATAGCACAATGTGTTGTGATTGAACATGAATATTCTATCTAACTCTACTCTCTTCTCTCTTCTCAGGCTGGTGGTGGTCGTAGTATGGGAATCCGTCCTGCTGAAGATCCATTCATGAAGAGAATGGCCATCGAGAAGAATGTTGGACAGAGGATACTCATCCCTCAAGGTATCCTATTCTTTTATTCCAATCAGAATGGTCTCATTCATTAGATGTAAACTAATTAATGGAATGTGTATCAGATGGATACGAAGGGATGTCTCATGGATACGCACCAGTCCGACAGCCAGCCAGACTCGCCCCTTCAACCATCCAGTCTGTTTATATCCATTGGCTGTGATCTAATCAATTGATTAAGGTACAATAAGAACATGATGGGTGGAAGCGCCAATCGATATATCAATCCTCGTCCACAACAATTGTACTCGGATGGAGGGATGATGAATAGAGTAGGTGTCCCTCATGCTCCTCCTCCCCATCCTCATTCCCCTCCCACTGCTGATATCGATGCTGAGATAGAATCTCTCTCCCAAATGAATCCTTCTTCTCAGATGTATGGTGGACACGACTATATGTAGTCTGTCTCTTTCTGTACCATCTTACTGTTGAAATACTGTAGATTATATTTTGCATACTTTATACTGTTGACTTTGTTTTACAATCATTTCCATGTTGAGTTTATAGTTGTACACAATTTATCGGGTCTAATTGTAGTATACTAAGTATACCCTGTTTACTTTAATAATCTTTACATTCGAACTTCTGTCAAATATTAACTCACACCCGATTTAATATTGTTTATTCCATCAAATCGCTGTGTGTGAGACACTCTTTATTTTGTTTGTTCGAAGGAAGAAAAGCACCGGTTTCGTTTGTTCTTATTTCCGTAATCATTTTATTGAAAAAAACTGAATAAATGATTATGAAATAGACTATGAGTGTCTCATGCAAGCAAAAGATGGAATAAAGAATTGAATTGTGTGATGTTATGTAACATGAGAAAGGGATAATCGATTGATCCAGTGGATCAAATATTGAGAAATCAGATGATTAATTGTAGGACCTTCGATTCGGAATGAATCCCCCAGTGAGACGAATGCATCCAATGGACAAACGGGGAATGGAAGGAAGGTGGAACACGTGAGTTGGACTATATTTGATATGTTGATCTATGACAAGTGTTGATCAATTGGGTAATCCAAAGCTCATAAATGTGCTGACTGGGGAGAAGTCACATATAAAGAGATTGTTTCAGTCGATCTGGTCGCAGTATTCGATTCGAATTCGAACAGAATGAGGAGGAAGAGAGGGCGATTGCAGAAGCGATTGCTAGAGAGGAAGAGATTATGAGGCAAGAAGATGAAGAGAAATTCAGAGGACGCAATTCTGGTGAGGAAAGACAGACTTTAATGTATTGTTATGTTGTTTATTTCCAGTTGAGTAATTGTTGTCTCTCGTCAGATATGTACTCTGAGATGGAGAGTCCCCAATGGAAGGATGATCCCACTGGGTCCATTTCATCCAATCTCGTCCCTCTCCCTGATGACGATTCTGATACGAGGGAGATTAAGAATGTTAGTTGTCGTATCTTCATCAACCAAATCAATCAGACGAAATCTGATGGATTTACTTCAAAATATAATACGACTACTTCAGATGATGGAATCAATGATTAACAAAGTGTGTAAATGGGACAAAGAGTATGGATGGTCGACTGGAGTGAGAAAAGGAGTGATCAGGAAGAGAATCGATGCGGATCCACATGTGTAAGTCATCATTTTAGTCATTTGAGCGGTGAAATAGTTATCTCATTCATAGAATGTTAATTATTGAATTAGCAGCAATTGGATACGGCGGCCGATTAATAAACAACAGGAGAATATTGTGGGAGAGAGGATTGAGAATCTTAAGAGGGAGATAAACAAGAGAAGGTACGGTACTTTCATTTCTTATTGATTGGCGCTCAGAATAATATTGTTTTCTGTTCGTAATCAAAATATTCTTTTGAGAGTAACACTGGAAGTGACAGCAGAGACTGAACTTGGAGTGAATGCACCGTGGAAGAAGAATAGAGGAAGACCCAATAAATGTATGTTCAATATATTAATAACTAGAATTAATTATGTGAGAGAAGCATCGTTAATCCATGACCATGATTCATTTGAATTATTTTCGAGCAAGTATATTAGCCCAAGTGTGGATGAGTCATATGTTGATGGCTGTTCCCCTCTCTGTTCCCTCTTTCCCCTCCTGATCTTCCCTCCTTGATCTATCACGAGACACTCCATACCCTCAAGGGAAGAGAGAGATGAGAGAACGAGTAGTGGGGGGAGGGAGTTGAAAGAACGATCAGATGAGAGAGAGAAGGGGAGGAGGGAGAGAGACCAGACGAATAGAGAGAAGGGAGAGTGCATGTGTGTGTGGTCTGTTTCTCCCTCTCCTCTTCTAGAATAGTCCCGATTATTCCTGCCAAAAGGGATAAATAGGAAGGTCTGACCACGCCTCTTCCAGACAATAGTCAGTCAGTTAGTGAAGCAGCTTCTAGTACCCACTGTCTACTACAGTATCCTTAGTGTCTACAGTACCCCTCCCCCTCGACCTATCGTACCTCTAAGATGGTTGTCGTGTTCCCAATAAGTCGAGCATCTTCCTCTTCTTCAATCCTCGAAGATTTCCTTCCTCATTTACAAAGTGAAGATGAAGATTGGAAACAATTCGCCTATCTACTCGATTCGTTTCCATTGGAGAAAGAAGACTCGAAGATGGAGGAGAATGAAGATATGGGACGAAGAATGGAGGAGATATATGGAGATGGAAGATGTAATGAGAAATCAGAAGAGGAAGAACCACGAGAAGATTGGAGACTGGAGGAATTAAAGAAGACTCTTGGAAGAATGGGAAGAGAAGAATGTGGAGGAGTTCAAGTATCGAGGAGATTGCAATGGAGAGCAATTGAGGAGAGGAAGAGGAAGGAGGAGGAGGAGGAGGAGGAGGAGGAGGAGAGGAAGGAAGAAGAGAAAGAGAAGGGGAGGAAGAGGAAATGTATGCTGTTCACTCATTAGTAAGATATCGTCTTGTCTATTTTGGTGAGAGTGCTTCTCCCTACCATCCCAATTATCGAATTTATATATTAAAGTATAATATTAGTTGATTCATAGTTGAATGGGTTGATTTCAGTGGCTCGTCGTCATTCTCCACATATTTCTTCTCATCAAGGAAGAGCTCTCGATCCATCTGAAATCTCTCTTGGTTCTCCTTCCCAATTGATGCCTTCTTCTCCCAAGAAGAGAAGAGATTCAGAGAGAACTGTTGGAAGTAGAAAGGTATGATGAGGGAAGGGATCGATGGAATGGAATAGATCAATCACAGGAAGAAGGATGGGATTCAATCGCTGATCGAGTGAGGAGAAGTAAGAGAACGAGTGAATCAGAAGAGAGTAGTGTGCGAAGAGAGAGGAAGGTCAGAGTCAAGGTATGCAATACTCTTCATTCATCCTTGTCATTCTCCTCAATCGAATGATGAGTTTCCTTCTAGTTGGAAGTGCCAGAGAGTCATATTCCATCTCCTTCATCTCAAGAGATAGATGATCGATGCTTCTGTGGTAAACCATTCAATCCGAAGAAGTGAGTGCCCCTCCCCTCCCTCTCCCTCTCTCCTCCTTCCATCTCCTCCTCTTACAGGATGTATCTCCAATGCACTCAATGCACTCGTCATCATCATCTTCGATGTCTCCAAATCAGTGAGAAGAAAGCGAGGAAACTGGCCGATTCCTTTGTGTGCGAAGGATGTCAAGGAGGAAAGGATGAGACTGAGTTGTACTGTCTGTGCAAGACTCCCTATGATGATTCCAAGTGAGTCCCCCTCCCTTCCCCCTCCTCCTTCCTCCTCTCTTGATCCTCTTCTCTCTCAGATTCTACGTTGGTTGTGATTCGTGTGAAGGATGGTATCATCCAGCCTGCGTCAATATAACTCAGGAGTTAGTTCATTGCCCATTCACTGCCTATATGCAGTGCCCTTCTACTGTCTATGAGAATGGATGAAATTGCAGACAAGCGGAGACAGTGGGAGAGTACTTCTGTCCATTGTGTGTCACTAAGAAGGAAGAGGAAGAAGCAGAGAGTAGTCAGAGAGAAGAGATGCCCTCCCATTCACGACATCAGAGGACTAATTCAATGTCCACTACCTTCTCTGGATCACTCATCATTCCCAGATCTGTCAATCTAAGTAGAGCAGGTACGATGGAGAAGACAATTGAGTTGTATGATACAAGTAGAATGAAGGAGAAGGGAAGGCGTCTAATTGCCATATATTGCAGACTTCCCGATTCTGCGAACTCTGGTTGAATCGATCTACAGAGAGAAAATGGCGGAACCATTCCGATATCCAGTGGATGTATCCGAGTATCCAGACTACCTTCGAGTTATTCCCCATCCTATGGGTCAGATATCTCTCCTCCTTTCTTCCTTATTGACTATCGATTGCAGATCTGAGTGAGATGATGCGTAAGGTGGAGCAGTTGGAGTACCATCGAATTGATGAATTGGCCCGTGACTTCACTCTTATGCTCACGAATGCGAGGAAGTATAATGCTGTGAGTGAAGGGGAAGAGAGAGAGAGAGGAGGACGAGGGATGAGGATGAGGGAATTGTTGCAGGAGGGATCGCCCATCTACAAGCATTCCTTCGTTCTCGAAGCTATATTCGAACACAAATTGACAGAAGCGAAAAGAGCGATGATTGCGAAGAGAGAGAAGATGAGAAAGGTGAGGAGGAGAGAGAGAGGGAGAGAGAGAGGGGAGAGAGGGGGGGGGAGATATGTGATGAAGAAGTCTCTTTCAGCAATCGGAGTGTGGCACAGTTGATTCATGTCTTGATATCGATACAGATCAATTGATTGATGCTTATGTCGATCCTTCCCTCTTCGAAAGTATTCTATAATCAGACGATGCACACATATTTTTTTCTTTTCATTTTCATTCAATCCTTTAATAAAAACAGTGCTATGTGAAATCGACCGTTGTATGTAATTAGTGATACCATGTTGTTAATTTTTGAGTTTCCAGTATTTCGTCCTCAGATTATTCGTTCATATTGGTGCTACCTACCTCACCCCTCCACACTATCTCACTTGCTCGTTTTAGGCTAATGCTAGAAGTATACTTCTTTTTATCCTTGTTCATTTTAATGATTACAGTCAATAATAAAAAGGTGGATCCTTACGATAGTTATAGCACACATTGCATGGAAAGAGTATCGAAACAAGTGTTGATCGCCTCTTTTGATTGTGTATGCATGGTGTGATCTGAATAGTAGTCTACAGTGTCTCTCTATCTCTATCCACCCTCACTTTCCTTCTCTTCCTTCCCCTCTCTTTCCCCTTTTACTCACCTCTGAAGAACACTCAACACTATCCTCTCCTACTTGAACCATGATTGAAGATGGAAACGATGTGAGTCCTCCCTTTTGGTCATTGATCTTTGATCTCTCTCAATCTCATTCCATCATCTCAGAATTGCACAACTTCTTCAATGATCTTGGATATGACTCTTCATATTGGAGACAGGGAGATAATCCTCTTTTCATGGTGGAAGACTGGATCTCTCCTTGGTAGGTCACTCTTCCCTCTCTCACTTCTCTCTTATTCACTCTTCCTGTGAAAGATGCAACAGTTTCTTCAGCCGGAGAAAGTGTTTATTGAGAGCGAGAAAAATTTGCAATGAAAACAAACTTTTTTCATCGATTCTTACTATCTTTATCTCTTTTCCGATAGAGAGGATCGACTAAGAAGGAAGTAACAATGACTTTATTCAGGTTTAATTGGCTCATGTCTCATAATCTTCCTTCTCGCAGTTCTCTATGAAGCCATTCGAGGTTTGATCTAAGTTTATGCCTTTTCTTCATTTGAATGCGAAAATCTTTCCATTATCTGATAAGACGATGCCACTGATCCCCTTCCTCTCTCTCTTCTTCTTCAGCCTTCCGTATGTGGATAGCCCGATTCGATGCGATCGAAGCAGCGACGAAAGAGAGAGAAGAGACAACGGAGAGAGAGGACACGGGGAGAATCAGATCGGCCGCCACTCTCATATTCACACAGTAATCAATCACTCTCTCTTCCCTTCCCATCTACACTCTCTCCATTCACACACTCTCTCGTCCTCTCTAATCTACAAGAGAACACAGAGAGATAGACAATCCATTTCAGATCTCCAGTCTCTTCAATCAAAATGCGCATTGTCCATTCACTTCTTCATTCAGCTCAGACCTTGCTAGGTAATCGATATCTTCCATCTACCGTAATCGTCTTGTTCCACTCAGGATTCATCCTCATGCTCATCGTGATGACCTTTAATTTCTGGGTACTTCTCTCAGTAGTACTCGGAATGACTCTTGGATTCTTCATTTTCTCTGGTAGTCCCTATAGTGGAGATGTCGCATGTAATTGATTTGACCCGTTTATCGACTACCCTCTCGCCCCCTCTCCCCCAATCCCCTCTACTACAGTACCCTCCCTCATTCCCATCGAATTCAGTTACCCTTGCCAAATCATACCGTAATCCATTCCACTACGTGTAAGTATTCCCATGACTTTTGATCACAATAAAATCGGATAGAATCATTAATATTCCAATCATGCATATTTGCACCTGTTTGGGACAGATTCATTAACAGGCGGTAATACAACGAATAACAAGCGAATTGAATTTCCTAATGAACAATCGCGTAAAGTTTGAACTCAATTTCACTGAGGTAGGTCAGAGGGTTACTGTATTGACTCGTTTGGATGTGAGATATATCGGGATGATTAGTATCTATTGCACTAGTTGATAACCGGAAAGAGATTAATGATCTAGATAAGGGGACAACAGTTCATACGCTTCTTATCCATTTCGACATCCTTTGATCCATTGAGGATTACTGTAGATCGAGAAGGGACATTCGATGAAGGAGCCAATCGAGAAGAGAGATCAGTCAATAGAGAAGGAACTGGAAAGAGGAGAGTTCATTGGGTCAGAGGATGGGTCAGACAACTTACAGGAAGATGAATTAGCAGTTATCTCGTGGTAGGTAGCCCTCATCTGATTGGCACGAGTGATTGCTTCCCCTCTGGCTACGACTCTGCATGGAAGGAGGGATAGAAGGGAGAGGGAGGGGGGGGGGAAGAGAGAGGGAGAGGGGGGGAGGGGAGAGGTACCTTCTGTGGGAGAGATCAGACTTGTTCCCAATGAGAACGATTGAGGGAGAGGAAGAAGAACAGCATCGAATCAATTCTGAAGAGATCATCTTTCAGTGAGATGTACAGAGTGAACAGACTTGTTGGGAGAACGCTACATCATAAACGTGAATGGGGATGGACAGACCATTCTCCCACTTGGTGACATCTTCGAAGGACTGTCGATTTGTGAGATCGAATACTATTATGGCTGCATCTGCATTCCGCATGTACATTGGAACCTGAAGAGACAGAGATCAATCGATACATTGAACACGGTAGTTATGAGTCCATTGGCTACTCTCCGACTCTTCCCCAGTGGCAATGCTGGGAGTGAATGG
>LS492828.1:161568-184985 GCA_900490845.1 Pristionchus japonicus | reverse complement strand
AAATGCTGACCGGCGATGCGCTCCGCTTGGACTCAAAAGCGTCGCAGTTCGCACCTCCTTTATTTATTGTTTTTCTCTTTGTATAGAATTTATTTTAAATTTCTAAGTTGAAAACTCAAAATGGTGTAGAGTGAGCTTCCGTTTGCACATATACACGTTAATTATTTCGTTCATCTCTAAACATCGTTGCAGTCCCTAGTCCCTACCTATGATAAAACAGTACGAAAATGAACGTTTGATTTGAAAGCGCGGGCAATTCGGAAAAATCGTCCGATCACATTTTCCGGTTTTGCGTTTATCTTCTCCGGCTCGGACCCTCTGATGACTTTCTTTCATTACATTATTATATATCTTTACTTTTAGTTATTTTCTGAAATGTCATGCTCATTACACGCGCAATATTCGGATTCACAAGCTATGTTAACTCATTTCTATTTGCAGATTACGATGTCTTCAGAAGACCCGTTTCTTCTGGAGCAGACTGAGAACATTCTCAGACGGGTGTTATTCGGAGATGAGAGCACGATCGGAGGCATTTGTTTTGAAAATATCATCGAGAAAGAGGATATGAGCGCCATCATATCTATGAGTGATTTCGGTATATCTCAAAATGTACCTACGGTAGATATATTTCCATTTGCAGATGAAGTGTCATATCTTCTCCACGAAAGGATTGCTGAATTAGTCTTGAATATTCCTGCCGGTTCCATCGAAATGGAGACATCGGAAGTCCTCACTATGGGGAAAATACTCAGTGAGTTCTTGTTGACTTGACTTGCGTGACTTTCCTCGTTAAGACGACAGCGACTTCGATCATATTCTCTCAACGAAGGAGGGTGAAGCGATGATGTACTGTTTCAGAGCACTTAGCAAAGCTGTTAATGAGGAGAATAACACGGTTTGTTTCTCATAAGCTCTGAATGTTAACTTTTAATTCAGTTCCTGCCCGATTCTGCAAAGGAAATAGTGAGGAAAGTGCAATATTCCATATTATCCGTTCTCGCTGCACTCCAATACGGATATCTCGGACCTCAGTTAGTCAATACCTTATATCATTTGATTGATTGAAATTGAAAAGAGTTCAGACTGAACAAGAAGGATTGTCAGAAGGCATTGGTGGCAATTCTCTATCGCTCGCTCATCTCTCAGCCTCTTCTCACACTGTTTGTTGAGTTCCTTCTGCACCGTCGTCAACTCCATTATGTAAATACACGTTTTGATATTTCAAATACTGATTATCCGGATTTTATAAGTGAAAATTGTTTAATCGTAATGTTCTCGTAGGTGATGAAGAAGGTTCTGCATCATCTTCGATTGGTGGTCCTTTTAACTCCATTCGATGTCTGTTTCAAGGATGCTAATCTCTTTGTTCTACCGTACAGGGTCAGTTCGTTACTCCTAAACATGTCTGACCATTCCGTGTTCCTCTAGGTTCTTCTCAGTCTCGTGAGCACCGTGATGAAAGACAAGAGTCGACCAGTCGCCGATGTGGTAGCTTTCCACATCCGAAAGAACACTCTCAAATCAGTTTTCTCAGTTGGTGTCTCTCGATGACTTTCTGCCTGAAGCTGGAGATCTGGCTGGAAGAGAGATTCAGACTCATTCCTATTTGGGACCATTCTTCGCCAAGACTCTTCCTACCGATGATAGCTCCGTATGTTCAGTTGATTCACCCCCCCCCCCTTCCATGAATGAGTTTGTGAGTATAATCAAATGGTATTTGTGATTACAGATATCAGGCGCAGAGAAGTTGTTCGAAGTGGAGGAGCCACAGGCGAAGGATGTACTCAAGAGTGTCTTCTACCCTCCCTTCCACAGCAAACTCAGCGAAATAAGGGTTAGTTGAGGGTCTACATCAACCTTGTTGTTGCTAGTGATAATAATGTCTCTGATTGAGGGATATCTGCACAAGATCTGTCATCAACTGATGATCCCTCCCAAGACGAGAGCAGTCACTCTCGACTGGTTCGCTGCTGCACTACAGAGGAATGAGAAGAGATCACAGATCAGAGTGAGTTGAAGCACAAGGAGCCCAAACTGATATTGAAGTGTTGTTCAATATAACGTCCATTGAAATCCATTTGCTCCTAGGCAGAATATCGTAAGCTGGCAGATCACGGATTTCTCATGACTCTTCTCGGAGTACTGTACGAATTATCAAGCAAGATCAATCTGGACATTGTCAATGTCTACTACCCATTCCAGGTGAGATTGTCCATTATCCTGAGAATTTACAATTAATAAAATTCAGGCTAATTCACGAGTGAAATTGGGTGATCTAACTCGTCTCAAGATGGATAGTGCGACGGCAGAACAATATCAGGTTCGCCCATTCAACTGCGTTTTGGGAAATGCTCTTATTTTGCTAGCTAGGTTCCTTTTGTAAAGACAACCTGATTAATCGTGAATGGAATCAATATCAGGCTACACTCCCTCCTGGTCCCTCTGAAGAGAAGTTCGTGACTGAGACATTCTTCCTCACTATCCATGCACAACACATCGGAGTTCAACCTATTGTTGAGAAGATAAAACAATTGAAGAGAAGCATTTATGATATATATGAGAAGATTAAGGTGAGAGAGAATCATTCAGTCATAGATGGTGGGTATGACTGGAGTATTGTAGGAGATCGAAGAGGAACAGAAGAAGATTCCGTCTTCTGATGTTGTACAGACGAAGATGTTGGAGGATTCTCTCAAACAGCAGAAGACTCACTACAAGAAGTTCATCCAACGTTCGTTCCGCTCATTCACTATGCATATTGATATCCGTTCTCATTCTCAGGTACAATGTGTCTCGAATGCCTAGTGAAAGACCCTAATATTCTCTTACTTGCCATGGACTTCTCATGCAAACAACTCCAGCTACTTGTCAAGGCTATCAATCCCAATTTGTAAGTACCATTGAAGCATTCTCCGAGAAATTTCGAAGATGAATGAATCACTAATCGTGCACTTTCAGTGCAATAGACGGTAAATTGGCAGACGAAGCTCCTCCTCTCTTCTCTGCTTATCCTGAGATATATGTGGAAGATGTTCTCGATTCAATGAGCTACGCCATTCTGTTAGTACGCATTCATTTCTTCCTAATCGATCAACTAAATAGTTGTCTATAGACGAAGAGAGTGGTTATAATTCAGTCATGCGGGTGACAATCTCCATCTGGGAGCACGAATGGATCTTCCACAGCATTTACTCCTCATTATATGCTCGACCCATCTATTCAAGAATCCCTACATCGCATCGAAAGTAAATACTTTTTCCTGTTTTATTTCTCTGTCAACTAACTCATGATATGCAGGTGGTTCAAATGATGGTGTCCATCTCTCCTCTCTCTGGATCTCCACACACTTATGTCCTTTGGAATGCTGTCGTGCGTTATTTCAGATTTGTTTGCTTTCGCTCTCTCTTTATTTTCTATATTATCGCCTCTTGGAGCTGCTCAGCTGTCGACGAGATTTATAGAAAAACACATTGACAGTTTCTTTTCTCTCTGCAGATCAATCATCCGATAGCAACTGAACGACTCTATCCGTCCATCCTCCGATTCTACTCTGATATCGAAACCACTGATTTCTATGAGAAGTTTGGAGTAAGAAGGAGTATGCAGATGATCATGAAACAACTGTGGGAGATTCCCATCTATCGATCTGTATTCAACCATATTGCAAAGTGAGTGGAGAGGGGAAGAGAGGGAGGGAGGGAAGATGTGATGGATGAATACTGCAGGCCGTCCAACAGTTCCTTCATCAAATTCGCCAATATGGTAATCAACGATGCGACTTTCTGTCTGGATGAAAGTCTCGCCGCACTCAAGAAGATTCACGATGTAGAAGCATTGATGGAGAAGACGGTGAGGGAGAGAGAGGGAGAGGGGAGGAAGGGAGTGATTGCAGCAAGAATGGGAGGCACTCACGGCAGAGGAGAAGCAGCATAGGGAAGGAATAAGGGAAGAAGCATCGAGACATGTCAAGAGTTGGCTCATCTTCGCCAAGGTATCCACTGCTTCCCTCTCTTGAATCAAGAGTCCAAAATGGTGGATGACGTTGGAATTGAAGGACACTCTTGACATGCTGGTGTGGTTAACGGCAGACACCGCTCCTGCCTTCGTGAATGATACTCTCGGAGATCGATTCGCTAGTATGCTCAACCATAATATATCACAGATGTTGGGGAAGAAGTGCATCGAATTGAAGGTGAGCTGGTAGTAGACAAGAAGGAAATTGTGAGTGAATCGTCTCTAGGTTCGAGACGCAGAATCTCGATTCGATTGGAAGCCTCGTTCATTCGCTGCTCAATTGATTGAGATATATCTCAATCTCTCATCCACTCAATTCGCCCAGTATGTTGCACGAGATGAGGTGAGTGAGGCAGAGAGGAAGAGAGAGAGAGAGAGTGATCTCCGTCGATTGCAGAGATCGTACTCTCCAGAGATGATGGCTGACGTTGTCAATCGATTGCAAGCATTCAACATCGTTCCCTTCTCTCAATTGGAGAGATTCAAGGTAGAGAGTTGTCTCCCTCCATTGGCATCTATCTCTACTCTCTCCCCTCTCAGAGTCTACACGATGAGGCTGTTCAAATGTACAAAGCAAAGGCCACGGAAGAGATGGAGTTAGAAGATGCTCCCGATGAGTTTAGAGATCCAGTGATGGATACTCTGATGGAGGAACCTGTTAAACTACCATCTGGCCATATTATGGATAGGAAGCATATCGTGAGACATCTCCTCTCGTCGCAGACTGATCCATTCAATAGACAGCCATTGAGTGAAGATCAACTTGAACCGAGTGAGTATCCCATTTATTCTTATTGATTGAATTGGATGATGAGTGGGATAACAATGAATGTTTCAGTGGCTGATCTCAAACAACGAATCGATGAATGGAAGCAAGAGAAGTTGGGAAAGGCCAAGTAATCAGTCATTCATTTCATCCATGTCCAAATTAGTATCCTTCTCCATCCTTGTCATCACTGTTATTTATTTGTCCCCGTGTTGTATTTATCATTCTAATTTCTGGTCTGATGACTGCATATAAGAAGTGTGCACTTACTAGTATTATCTAATTCATTTGTAATGTATCCTCATCTCTCAAACGCTCAAACACGTGTGGCAATTCCCCATCTCTTGTCTTGTCTATTTGTGGTGGAATGGTGTGAATCTTACTTGTTACCTCTCCCTCCTCATCGGGCTCCTTCCTCCCCTCCCCTCCCCTCCCTCTGTCCCTCTGTGCTTGTCTTTGTCTCACACTCTCACTCTTAATATCGTGGTTTGTGAATAGACGAGCCTCCATTCAACCCTTTTTTAATAACAATAATAAGATGAATATGATAGAGTATTCATTGTACATATGATCTAGTCTCTCTCGCGATAAATCCTTTACCATTCTAATGGAGATTGTTGCGATGAATGGTCAGAGACCAAATGATCTACCTTTGAAGAGGAATTGAAAATGGAGTCAAGATTGAATTTGCAGATGCTGAAGGCACTCCAGTCGAAGGTTCGTTCATTGACTCTGTCTAGGTCTCAAATGGATGGACGTGGAGGGCACAGAGGGAAATCGATAGTAGAGGGGAGAAACTAGAGATGTCTAGAGGGGAAGTAGCATCTTGGTCTAGTGTGGAATAGAATGAAGAATATAATCGAGGTGGGTCAATGGGATATGTGACTGTGTGCAGTAAATAACTCTTTCCCCTTGAGGCAGTAGTCTCTCTCGCCAGAAGAGCTGCTTCCACTGAGGCATCCTTCCAGTCTAAGGAGTACAAACTGCATAAACTGGACAATGGACCGTCCACTCAGGTACGGGAAGAGAGAGAGAGAGAGAGAGTAGAAGGGGAGGAAGTGGATGGCATCTCTCTACAGGTGTCGATCTCTCGTGATGACGCCCTCAAGTTCTACCAGCAGATGCAGGTGAGGAAGAGAAGTGGGAAGGGGGGAATAATGGGAACTGGTTCAGCTTATCCGTCGTATGGAATCGGCAGCAGGCAATCTGTACAAGGAGAAGAAGATCAGAGGATTCTGCCATCTCTACTCGGGACAGGCGAGTGCCCCTCTCCTCCCCCCCCCCCCCTCTCTAGACAGAGTCCCTTCAGGAGGCATGTGCAGTGGGAATCAAGGCAGCGATGACAGACGGAGATGCAGTCATCACTGCCTATCGATGCCATGGATGGACTTATCTACTCGGTTCAACTGCCACTCAAGTACTCGCTGAACTCACTGGTCAGTCCCCCCTCTCCCTCCCTCTCCCCCCACCCTCCCATGCACTCATCTCCTTCGCAGGTCGCATCTCTGGCAACGTGCATGGCAAGGGTGGATCCATGCACATGTACACTCCCAACTTCTTCGGTGGAAATGGAATCGTGGGAGCTCAGCAGCCTCTCGGAGCAGGAATCGCATTCGCCATGAAGTATAGGAACCAGAAGAATGTCTGCGTCACTCTGTGAGTTCCTTCCTCCCCCCTTCCTCTTACTCCCTCCAACCCCATCTCTCCCTTCAGATACGGCGACGGAGCAGCCAATCAGGGTCAACTGTTCGAGGCAGCCAATATGGCCAAGTTGTGGAATCTGCCCGTGATATTCGTGTGTGAGAACAATGGATTCGGAATGGGAACTGCCGTGGAGAGAAGCTCCGCCTCGACTGAGTATTACACGAGAGGAGACTACGTGCCCGGCATCTGGGTCGATGGAATGGATGTACTCGCTGTTAGAGAGGCATTCAGGTGAGGAGAGAGAGAGAAGGGGAGGGAGAGGAGGAGGAGTGATTCAGATGGAGCAAGAACTACTGCGATGAGGGACGAGGACCTCTGATGATCGAATTGGCCACTTATCGTTACTCTGGCCATTCCATGTCTGATCCTGGCACTTCCTACAGAACAAGAGATGAGATACAGCAGGTATTCAATCTATTGATGGACACTCGATTCACTTCTCTTCTCTCTCAGGTGCGCAAGACTCGTGATCCGATCACGGGATTCAAGGATAGAATCCTCTCTTCCAATCTAGTGACGGAGGATGAATTGAAGGCCATCGATAAGGTGAGGAGAAGGAGGAAGGAAGGAGAGAGAGGGAATGGGACATTGCAGACGGTTCGTAGTGAAGTGGACGATGCAGTGACTCACGCGACTACAGACGGAGTTCTCCCTGCTGAGGCACTCTTCACTGATCTGTACCATGATACTCCCGCCCAATTGGTGAGGAGAGAGAGGGAAGGGAAGGGAGGGAGGAAGTGCATTGTAGGTGAGAGGAGCGACTGCGGACGAGTCATTCGCCCAGCCATTCCTCAGAACGGAAGATCTACTCAAGGCTGTTGGGCAGGCTAAGTAGAGAGAAGAGAGAAGATATGCAGTGAATACTCTTTGTTGAGATCATCCCCCTCTAGGTTGCAATAACTATCGAACAGCTTTGTTGTTTCCACTCGAATTAGCATTTTTGTCTGTTTTGTGTTAATTGAATGAGCTTTGAGACTCTTCGATTTTCAAGTAGTCGTAAAGTAGAGGTTGAGTTATCAAAGAATTATGAATAAATTCTATAATAAAACTGTCGATGTAATCAAACAATGTATTGGGGAGACGTAAGAAAGGTACTGGATAATTTCCCGTTCTCACTTATTAGGTCGAATTATGCTGTAGGAGGCAACTAGATTGGGTAATAACGAATCTTTCCATTCTATCGGCATTATCCTTCCATCTAGTCTGGATGAGGATCATCCTTCTCTCCCTTCTCCCTTCCACTCTATTCTCATTCCTATTCTTCCACCCTCTTTACTACAAAAATGTCTCGGACTCGATGGATCCAGCGGGAGTTATTCTATCTCAATCTGAGGGTATTCTCCTTTCCTCTCCTCTTTATCTCCTTAGACTTATCTCAGATCCTCCTTCACTATGGGAAATGGTAAAGAATGATACTTTTGTCGAAGGGAATTCGACGTGGATTGGGAATGAGTTTGATGAGACAACAGGGAGTCTCTCACTCAATACAATTGGAGTTGTTAAGAGAGAAAGGAGGTCGTACAGAACTATACTCATCGCAACCAATTTGTTTTATTTTCAGAAATGGAAATGATAGTGATAATTTATTCGAAGAATGGAGTAATCTCCTCAAAGTATTGAATATCTCGAATTCTGATGATTCCACATCTTCGAATGATTCGAAAGGAGATTCTGATCTTCCATCCAATGATATTTTCTCCCGTCATTGGACTTTGGAAAGATTATTGTGATCATACAATAGTTACGCATAACGTTTCTATAACAGAATAAGAGTGAAACGTAAAGTGCCTCAATTCGTAGAAAAGTCTCTATTCATCCACAAAGAAGTAGTCATCATTGCATAACTCGTATTCATACCTCTTGTCTCTTCTTCTCAATCATAGCCAATCAATGGGAGTATAAATAGAGAAGGACTTTGATTGGGGGTGATTACTATCTGGAATGCTTCCTTTCTCTCTTCTCCTTCTTCTTCTTCCTCCAACCATCAAAGGTGTGTCTACTGCTGATATATACAATGGAGGTACTCATTACGTCAAAGACTCAACTGTTCTAGTTGTCTGAATTCAAACGCATAATTATCTCGAATAACACTTAAAAATTAATGCATGTATCTACAAAATGTTAGGATCTGTTTATCTCATTCTCATTCTCTCTCCCTCCTTCAGGATATTCTCGTACTGATATCTCAGCAGTGAATACTCTCATCCACAATGTGAAGGGAAGAGTCGCTCAGATGACTAATCCATCCTCATTCGTCCATGGAAGGGAGCAACATCCATCGTCAGTCCATATCTACATCTATTTGCACTGGAAATCTAAACGATTTCAGAGTGGCTGAGACTCCGAACTTCCATTCACTCAGATCTCCTGAGAAGGAAGAGAAGGATGAGAGAGTGGATAGAGTGAGAGAAGAAAGAGAAAGAATTAGAGAAGAGAGAGAACGAATAAGAGAGGAAAAAGAACGAGAAAGGGAATTAAGAAGAGAGAAAGGAAGATCAAGAAGTAGAGAAGTAAGAGAAAGATTTGAGAGAGCGAGAATGCATAAGAATAAGAAGATTCCCATTGTGGAAGGAGATGTCAAGGTGATCCAAAGTGTAGATGGAGATGCTGATGGAAAAGATAATGAAGAGATGAAGGAGAAGATGAATGAGGAGAAGATGGAGAAGAAGATGGAGGATATGAAGATGGATGGAGATGAGAAGAAGGACGAAGAGAAACCAAAAGATGAGATGGAAGAAGAGAAGAAGAAAGGAAAGAAGATGGAGAAGGGGGAAGAAAAGGATGAAGAGATGGACGATGAAGAAATGAAGAAAGCAACGAAGAAAATGATGAAGAAATCGAAACCTAAAGAAGAAGAAGAAGAACCGAAGGAAGATGAAATGGTACATTTATTGACCTTATTTAGTTCAAGAATTTCCGCATTCCAGAAGGATGAGGAGAAGAATAAATCAACGGATGAGAAGGAGGAAGAGAGTGAAGATGATTGTGGAACGGAGGATGGAACCACCACTACTACTGCCAGTCCTGGTAAGGAAGAGAGAGAGGAGAGGGATGATTCTCCCTTTCAGACGAAGACTGCGTTGAAGAGGATCCGTCCTCTTTTCCTCCTTCATCAACGACAACGACGACAGAAGCATCGACGACCACTTCAACCGTGATGACGACGAGTGAGATGGTGAGAGAGAGAGAGAGAAGGAGGAGGAGAGGGAGTCATTGCAGATGAAGAAGAAGAAGAAGTGTACCAAGTGCAAGAAGAAGAAGAAAGAGGCTGATCAAAGTGAGACTCCTTATCTCTTCTCCATTTCATTCCTCATTTCAGATCATCTAATCTTCTCATCTCATCATTCATCTCTCTCTTCTCTCCCTCTTTCATCTCCTCCTCCGATGTGTCTCACAGCATTCGATCAGCAACCATCCAAGTGCCCGTGAGTCTCTCTCTCCCCTTCCCCCTCTCACTCTCTCATTCAGTCAATGGAAGGAGGCGGGCTTCTGTCTGAACGACGAGGCCACGAGATTCCTCTGGTGCAGGAGAACTTGCAACTGTCTCTCTTAGTCCAATCGTGATAAAGTGTTCCATGCTTCTTGTTCAAGTTACTATCCCAGCTTCAATAACGTACTTTTTTCCCTTTTCTGGCCCTATCTCATTGACTATTGAATACAAAAGACAACGGTTGATTACCAACAATTTATAGAAAATAAGTTACAAACAATAGAGATCACAACACGAACATCACAATTCGCTCCCATTTATATTTCTCCTCTTCTTCTCTTATTCATTGGATTTCTCGGATCGGTGATCTCATACCAATCTTCACTCGTCTCTCTCATATTCGCATCCTTCGCACGAGTTACATTCGAATCGACCTCGTCCTTAGCCACGAATTTAGTCGTCACCCTTAATCAATCTACATTTGTCTCCCTTTCTAATATGAAATTCCCATTTTCTATGAGAAGAGGGTAAGACAACGAACCATCCGAAATCGGTCTCATTATCTTCAGCATCCAAATCAACTCCGAATTCTTCTTCTTTCTCCTCCTCCTCTTTCTTCTCTGCGATTTCGATCTAAAGGCACAACATGAATATATTATTCGTACTCATTGTACATCAAACTATACAGTCCCATGTCTCTACTCCATGTAATTCCTCTCTCCAACTCTCATCCCTCCCTTCATCTCTTCATCAAACAATCCTCTTCTATCTCACCTTCTTATCGAATAGAATAGCAGTCTGATTCGATGCTCCCAATCTCGATTTGAATCTCTCCATTAGATTATCCGTCTGAATCCATTCCATTATCTACCGTATATCTACCGTATCCCTCTCTAACCTGTCCTTCTCTCTTCGGATCTTTCGCTTTCACGAGATTCTTACTCTTATCCTTGAACTTCATCTTCATTGATTCGTACTTCTTCATGTTATCTGTCGCATCCGGTTCTGAACAATCACCATTGGAAAACCTTCTCCGATTTCCCACAATTCAAAATAATAAAAAGCTGATACTATCCGGGAAAATGTTTACAGAATTTCAAATATGCTACTTTATTTTTCTGTCCCTATGTCCTCGGTTCATCTAACCGGCAGGTTTGGGTTTCTCCTTCTTCGGTCTCAATGCCTTCATATATTCCTTCTGCAATGCCTTCACTTCCGCCGCCTTTCTATCCACTTCTTCCTTCTCTCTGAAATACTTTATTCAATCATGGAAACCCACAATTCCATCAGTAGTCATTCCTTAATGAATGTGAATACCTCGCTCTCTTCTCTTCATCAATCATATCTTCAAAGTCGACATCTCTATCTTCTTCTTCATTCTTCTCAACCAATTTTCTCTTCTTTCCCAATTTCTCTCTGACTCTCCGAAGTGCATCTCCATCCTGAGAGGGGGCAATCCTCCATCTGATACTCTCTATCTAGACAACTCACATCTTCTTCCTTCTCTTCATCTCTATTGTAATCTTCCATCTCTTCTCTCTTCACAGCAACTTCCTTCGATAACTTCTCATCTGAGAGAGCATCATGGGCCGATTTCCCCTTCACTGTCAACTTCTGAAATGGATTTCATTCACTTCCAATAATATCTCTTCGTTCAACCTTCGTAATCTTCTCAATCTCCATTTCTTCCTCTTCTGCTTCATCTCCAAACGACAACAGATTCAGTTTCTTCTTCTCCACAACTTTCGGCTTCTCTTCCTTCTTTTCCTTCTTCCTCTTCCTCTCTTTCTCTCTGCAACACTCTCTAATCACTCAATCAATCGATAATCTCTCCTCGCCTTGGTTCGATATCATCGAATGGATTGAGTACTACGGTAGTCTTGAGTATCTTATTGATCGTCTTTGGTCGCTCGTTGTTGTCCACTTCAGTCTCAGTCATTCGAAGCATATTGAAGACTGTCGGACCAGTGATCTACAAGAATGAAACTATACGTCCATCGCTCTCAATCCCTCTTCTTCTCCCCTCACCTTTCCGAAAAGTGTATGCTTTCGATCCAATTCTCTGGCTGGTTCTGTTCCAAGAGTAATGAAGAACTGACTTCCATTCATATCCTTCCCTATAATCAACCAATTCTCTATCAATCTCGTCCATTCTCATACCTGCATTCGCCATTCCGAGAAGAGCTCTTCTGTTGAATCGAAGTCGTTGATGGAATTCATCCTGCCAATATCGCATTCACAGAGGGATCTCTCTCAATCAATCCATTCCCCTCTCCCTTCTCTTCTCTACCTTAAATGGTTTTCCATAGATGGATTCTCCTCCTTGTCCAGTTCCAGTTGGATCTCCTCCTTGAATTATGAAGTCCTTCACTAATCGATGGAAGATCGTCTCGTTGTAGTATCTGCAGTACATTCACTTTTATTCATTTTGCTAGAACTGAAAAATCGTTCAGTAATATGGCATTCTTACTCACCCTTCCATACACAATTGAATGAAATTTCTACAAGTCATAGGAGCTTCTTTAGTCCATAATTCTACTTCGATATCACCCACTGTTGTGTGGAGAATAACCTGAAAGCACTATTGAATATTCCATCACTTAACCTCATCCATACCTTCCCAGATGTCGACGGTTCATGAATGTATTGATTACTCATCTGAAAGACCATTTCTCCTCCCACTCAATCCTCATTCCTCTGCCAAAGTAAGACTCCTTTCGTTTCAAACGTATCTCTCTCGTCCTTTTCACTATCAACTTCGAAATACGTTTTATCTCTTACATTTAGGGTACAATAGAATCAATATATAATACTCTCTGGTAATTTAGGTGCATACAATGGATGAGATACAATGTGACTACAGTACTCTACACAGTAGACAGGTCGATAGAGAGAGGGTCTCTCAACTCTAATTGCGTGCGTTGATGATCTTGACGAAGTCTGGTTTGAGAGAGGCTCCTCCCACGAGGAATCCATCGATATCTCCCTTCTTTCCCAATTCAACACAGTTGTCAGGAGTGACCGAGCCTGAGACAAGAGAAGGGATTACTCCTTCCAATCTATCACTCATACCTCCATAGATGATTCTGGTTGAATCTCCAACTTCCTTGCTCACTTTCTCATTGAGGAATTCCCTGACCCACTGATGGACCTGCAACCACTCTCTTCCCTCCATCTCCGTCTCTCTCTCACCTCCTGTGCCTGTTCAGGAGAAGCAGTCTTTCCCGTTCCAATGGCCCAAACAGGTTCGTATGCGATGACGACCTTCGACCAATCTGGCTTCTTCTCAACCAGAGCTGCCAATTGACGGAAGTTCACCTGAGAGAGGGAGAGAGATGGTTAAATGGAGACTCCTTCTTCCTCTCTTACCTCCTTCGTCTTTCCAGCCTCTCTCTCCTCCAACTTCTCTCCAATACAGAATACGACTCCCAATCCTTCCTCTATCGCATGCATCGTCTTCTCTGCCGTCAGAGTGTCACTCTGCAAGGGGTCTCCTCTCTCCCTCTCCCCCCCCCCCCTCCCCTCACCTCTCCGAAGATGTGTCTCCTCTCGGAATGGCCGATGATCACCCATTGCAGACCGAGATCCTTGAGCATGGCAGGCGACTGCTCACCCGTGAATGCTCCCTTCGAGACCTGAGAAGAGAGAGAGAGAGATGGACCGCTTCCCTCCCTTCCCTTCCCCTCCTCACCTTGTAGCAGTTCTGTGCAGCAACGAGGACGTCTCCCTTCAGTTTATCCTTCGCGTATGCGAGATAGGGAGAGGGGGGAGAGACGACCACCTGAGGGGATTCGAGATGAGTTACGGAAGAGATAAGAAGAACGATGAAGAACATCATTAGATACATCCAGCGACAACATAGTAAAAGGAACCTCAACATCCTTGTAAGGGGCGCCAGCATTGAGGAAGTTGATGATTCCATCGATGGAGGCCTGTGCGGAGAGAGAATGGAATGGAGAATACACTCTTCCCTCTTCCCCATTTCGTCTTTCCTCGAAACAGGGGAAATCTCTACTCACCTTGTCTCCATTCATCTTCCAGTTTCCACCAACGAAGAACTTGCGAGTCATCTTGAACTGCTGAGAAGGAGACAATTAAAACATACAAGCAAACAAGTAAATCATATAAAGAGGAAGGACAGGAGATAGTTAAAGAACGATTCAACAAACAAATAATTTCGAAAATAAAACGAACGCGCGGGAAAAGGTGGGGGGAGGTCGAGCCATGCTCAATTCTAAAACTTCAGATACGAGAGGAAGTGGGGTGAAATTGAATGGAAATAGCTGAGAGTGAGTACGTGAGATATGGAGAGAGACGAGAAGAGAGGAGGAAGGGACGAGAACAGAGTGAACAGAATGGGAAGAGGGGAGAGAGAGGGAAGGGACGAGAGAGAGAGGGTAGTGTAGTGAAGAAATGCAATGGCACATCGATCGACCTTCCAGAGAAGTTAGAGATAAATAGAGACCGAGGCTTGTTCGTTTGTGAGTAGACAACAGTGATAACTTCTCATTTTGAGAGGAAACAAAGCAGCGAAGCTCACGATACAGTACCTAGTCGCATTGGGAGTGTATCCATGGGACACTCAAAATACACTCAATCTCTCAGATATTTCACGAGATAGTCAACAACTCGTCATTTGGACCTTGCAATGGAAACAGGGGTAAACAACGATACTCTTTATCACTGTGAATGACGATGCAACCCCTTTATTTACAGTAGTGCTACCCAACCCCTTTCGGTTCACGATTCTTTAGATTCAAAATTACAAAATACGATATTATGTTATATAAGAAACAAATATATAAATAACTTAAAAATACATAGAATCAATGCAAAACATCGAATACATCAACATCATTTAATTCCCTTAGAGGGATGGTGGTGTCTGCTGCAATTGCAGCAAGAGTGGCTGCACCCAGAGAGGCGTCCACCTGAGAGAACGAGGAGTGATGAAGAGGGGATTGAGGGCAGTCACTCACAGTCAATCGATATAGTGTCATCTTCTTGACTCTACTCTTCTCGATCTCAAACTCCTCCATGAATCCCTTCCTCATCCACTTCCAACTCTTGAATACAGATCCGATCACGAGCACTCCCAGATTAGATCCAGTCACCTGCAATCTCCTCTCTTCTCTCTTCTCTACCGTACTCTCTCTCTCCCTACCGTATCTCCCTCAGGAATCTTCTTCACGAGAGCCTTCATCTGCTTTCCAAGTATGCCTCCCGCATCATGGAATAGACGAGCGATAGTAGGGTCGTCCACATCTGAATCATTCCCTTCTCTCTCTCCCTCTCATTTTCATTCACTCACTCTCAGCCAATTTGGCAGTCACACTGGCTAGTTTACACTTGTCGAATTTAGAATAGAGTAGATCGAGTAGTTGGACTTTATCAGTGAGAGAGAAGTAGTCCAATATCACCTCAATCGGTCACTATTATTCCATCTCATCTGCTTCTCAATTCTTCTGACCTTCCTCAATCTCTCAATATTCGCTTCCTCCACTCCATCTTCTACATCGAAGAGAAGTCTCATTCCTCTGAATTGACGATTGAGACACCTCTCTCCCCTCTGCTCTCCCTCTCACCTATTTGCAATCCAATAAGCACTTCCTCCATCTCCCACAGCATGTCCCCATCCTCCCACTCCCTGTAATAACCCATCTCTCTCTCTCCTCTCATCCTCCTCCGCTCACCTTCAATTCTCCATTCTTCGTAATCAATCTGGTGGTGGATCCAGTTCCCGATATGATGACTGCTCCTCCTTAACCATCTCTCCATCTTCCCCCTCTCTCTTCATTTCTCCACTTACCCTCTCTGAAGCAAGCAGCAATGGATGCCTCACTATCACTCTTCAGTACAACTCTCCTCGCAATATCTCCGTGTTGTGAGAGTATGTAGTCGACCTAGTGAATACCGTATTATAAAAATAATTCTTCTTCTTCTTCTTCTTCTTCTTCTTCTCTTCTTTACCTTCCTGTCTCCTACCGTACCATCTCTTCATTGATTCCTCCATCCTCAGCTCCACTCAATCCCATTCCCAATCCATCCAATGGCCCCACTATCTGCAGTTCCTGCTTCGCTTCTCTGAATCAATCCATTCAACTACAGTACTCTTTCTCTCATTTCCCTACCGTATCCACTTGACTATCGAATCGGCAGTCTTCTGTACTCCATCGAGACAGTAGTTCGATCCCTGATTAAGGAGTGAAATAATCCAATCGACTGATCCATCTACCTTATGTGTCGATCTTCCAATGACTCTTCCATCTGGACAAGATACAAATACAACAGAAGAGACAGACGCTCCACTACAAATCAATCAATCAATCGATATTCTCCATCGGTAGAATGGAACGAACTAACCCTTCAATTCCAGCTACGATAGTTCCTTCTCTCTTCTTGTATATGACTCCCAATTGGACAGAATGACCTTCTACTTCTTCTTTCCTAATCAGACTCGATCCCAATCCACGAGACTTCAGTAGATCACTAATAGACCAACTCGCACTCAAACAAGCATTCCTTCTCCTGGATAATCAACAAGCAAGAATTACCATCGATTCTGATACGAGAAGATTAATTGAGCGAGTGGAAATCGATTGAGGATAGTTGATATAACCTGAAGGAGGAAAGTCTGATGAATTTCGTGATAGAAGGAATCGTACTTCCACAAGTGGTTCGAAGACTGAAGTATCAAAGAAAACATCTGAAGCGACGATGCAATCAATGGGCGAATCGAGAGAAGAAAGGAAAGAATGGAGAGTTGAAGGGACGAACCAATCGAGTATCTGTGATACTTCTATTCAGATATAGAAGGGAGATCATACTCTACCTCTACTCTACACACTCCTTCTACTCCATTCGATTCAATATTCTTCTTGAGAGTATTCATTATCTAAATAACATCCATTCCTTCCATTTCCTCCTCTTCTTCTCACTTCAACATTCTCCTTATCCGTCATAAATACTCTTCTCGCTCTAGCCATTCCACATGCAATTCCTGCTACTCCCGTCGCTCCCGATCCCAATTCGAGAACTGTCTGAGAATGGAATGGAGGATAGACAAAGGAAGAGGGAGGGGGCGTACCTTATCCTTGAAGAGACCTCTATTCACTGAGATGAACGAAGCTGCAAAATAAACAGTCATTTTAGTCTACCTGTAGACACATCATTTCTAGACAATCTTACCGAGAGTTTGCGTGGATGGCCAAGTATGAGATCCGACTTCATACTTGAATCCTCCCTTTTCACCCATCACTGACTAGATCATGAATGAACAAGATGAGCACGCTTTGGCACGAAGAGATATTCCTGGGTGATCTACCCCCAATGAATAATATACAAGTAGATTGGACGCATAAATAGATTTATTATTTTCACTAAAATCTACGAACACTCTGGAATAAATAAGCTTCGTATAAATTACAAATGTGAAATGTACAATGTATCACAGAATAAATACTATTGGCACCTTCGTTACTGATATGAACTGATTGTGAGATCCATCTGACAAGCACTGTTAAAATGCCCACGAATCGCATTCCAATTTGAATTGTTCGTCGTCGAATAAAGGAACGTCGATTTGTCTGATTGTGAAGAGTTAATCTCTTGTAATCATCTTCTACTGCTACCACTCTATCACATAAGAATATAACTGACTCAATGGCCATATTCGAACAGAGTGGACATTCTCTTCCAATGATCTCACTGATCATCGAACTCAAATCGATCGCTGCCTCCTCTTTCTCTGCAATTCATTCCATCTCTCTCTCCTCCTTCCTTCTTCCATACCTTGATTAGAATATCCCTTTCCTCCCTTTCTATCTTCATACTCTAATTCAGCCAGTAGTCGTCTCTCCTTCTCCACTAAGACCTTGAGTGTCTTCTTACTCTCATCAGAGATGAAATGGAGCATCTCTCTGCAATATTCCATCCTTCCCTTCCACTCACTCCATCTCTCCTCACTTCTCTAGACAATCTCGATGGAAGTGGTGTTTGCATGCGAATGCATAGAATGATCGAGTGCACAGGGAAGAACGACACGACTCACACACGTCCGTTGATCGAACCATCGTCACTCTGCAATCTCTCCCTCTCTCTCTCTCTCTCCCAGCCTTCCTTCCTTCCCCTCTCTCCTCTCTCACCTCTTCCTCATCTTCTCACTCTTCATTCTCATCTCATTCGCTGTATCACTCGCATCTCTCATCTGCTGTTGTAGTAACTGAAGAGGAGATCAATGAATAGGAGAGAGGGAGAGGGTGGGGGACTGACTGATATCTTGGCAGAATGGTCTTTGAGACATGCAACGAGAGGATCTTTCAATTCCTCCATCCTCGTGAATTCAGGAAGGAGTGGTAAGAGATCCTGAATGGTGAGTAGAGACAGGATCTTTCTCTCCTCTCCCATACCTGTATCTTGATAGCATCTCTCGATTCAGTGAGTACGTACAGACATCTTCCCACTTCCTCTCCACTGTCGATCATCGCACGAGCTGAGAGTGCATCCCTCCCTCTCTTCCCTCTCTCCTCTCTTCGACCTACCGATACTCAACCAGATAGCTCTTCTCGTCTCAATGGATACAGTAGAACTACTCTGAGTGAAGGCGATGATTCCATCCAGACTAGAATCCATCCATTCCGCTATTCTCTTTCCCAAAGATATATCAGACATTTCCTTAAAAGGCAATTTACAAAGATCGAGCCGGACTACGTCATACCTTCAATGCAACATTCATGGCTTCACTCCACATCTCAGCAACACAATAGAGGAAGACAAGAGATCGTTTCAAATCTGATTGTGATTGATCATTGAATTCCATTCTTTCCTTTTAATTCTCACCATGATGTTTCGCAGTTCTAATTGCATGATCCATTGAGTAGTGAATGAGAGTGAGATCCTTCCCCTGTAATTCCCAATCTCTCATTTCTTCTCTCTCTTCTCTTATCAACCTGACTCTCCAGATATCCGTATAGTCGGGATGGCTTCATCTTGGCAAGGAAGGAGATATACACATTATGGAGTGATTCAGGGGCAGATGAGAAGGAGATGGCCCATTCGACGTATGAGAGAACTACTTCCTGAGAGGGGAGAGAGATGAGTATCTTCGATCAGATGGGATACTCACAGCACTCCTCTCATCAGAGACAGCACATAGGACGGGGATGATCTTGGGTGCTCTCACAGTGGGACACTTCTTGATTGCATCGATGAGATGAGAGGGAATCCAAGGAAGAAGAAGGGGAGAGAACTGGTAGAACAACTCTGCCGATCCCTGCAAGAGTCTCCACTCACTAATGAGATGGTAGTTGAATGGACTGACGACAGATACGAGTGTAGTCAATGCTTCTCTGTACTGATCCTTCCCTATACGAATACGAACGATCGTCTCGTAATCTTAACGGAACACATCATTTAACAATCAATTTCTTCAATTCATACTCTACCCTTCAATGAATTGGCCACGAATAGCTGAGAATCGAGATCTGCGTGGTTCTGCATCAATCGATAGATCGCTCCTTTTAACTTTTGCACCGTATCCTGTCAATGGAGATATCATTGATGGAATAAATGAAAGATGATACCTGTACATTCTTCCTCATGAGGAATGCTTGCATCTGTCTCGTCAATCTTTCAACTTTCTCTTCTCCTTCATTCACATTCACTCCGATCATTGCCAATTCCTTCCTCGCTTCTCCCAATTCACTCAATTGCATCTACAATTCAATCTCTTCTTCTCTACTCATATCTACTCATCAATACCTCCAGCAACCACATGAACAGAGTATCCTTCTTCATTCTATCATCATTCTCCCTTAATTGTTCCAATTTCTTATCGAGGAGGGTTCTCAATCCCGTCTTCCTTTTATCGTCCTGTAATCATCTTCTCTCCATCTCTTTCTCTCTTCATTCACGAGTCCTCTCCATCTCTCTCACTCACATCGATAATCAATCTGAGTACGAGTGTCTCGAATGATTCGGATGAATTGGCGAGTATCTCAGCTGCAGCTCCATAGCTGAATCAACCTCTTCCTTCTCCCTCCCTCTCTCTCATGGACTCACTTCTTCTCACTGATATACTTATCTGCTTGTCTCCTCAATACCAATTCGAATGCATCTGCATCGATGGATCTGCAATTCCCTCTCTTCCCCCTCTCTCTCCTCCTTCCTTCTCCTCACCTTCTCTCTCTTGCAATGGCGAGTGCTCGTGCGAAGTCTCCTCTATCTAGATACACGTTCCACACATATCTACAAATAGATGAGATGGGGGAACAAAAAGAGGCAATAACACATTTCTTCTTCTCTTCATCTCTTCTTCTCACCTCGTCTCATCATTGGGTCGATACTTAAGCAATGCATTCTTAGTGCACAGCCAATGAATCTGTGAAGTGGCATCGAATGACAGATCGATACCCTCACCGCACTCCTGCAATGAATGCATATTGATTGATTGATTGATTGATTGATTGATTGATTGATTGATTGATTGATTGATTGATTGATTGATTGGGAAGGGATGATGCTCACCCTCGGCCATAGATCCTCGTAGACAACATTGCCAGTGTAGTAGGAGAGAGCAGTGAGTCGATAGGGGAATAGAATGAGTACATGGTATTCAGTCATTGAGATGGAGAGAGGCCATTCGATGATCCCATCTACTCGACGATGTCTGAAGAGAGAGAGATCCCTTCCCATCGAGACAGTATCACTCACTCGACAGTTCTCTCCTCTTTGACAATCGATCGGATGTTCTCTCCCTGTAGATGGATAGTTCCCACTGTGAATCCACTCGATCCCAACCATACGAACTTGTACACATCTGAAATAGTACTTGGCAATCACGAATCGAAGAAACTTATTATAATAATTTGTTTAGGCTTCGATCCGCAATGGTAAATAAAATAGAAAGTGAATGAGAAAAAAAAGAACAACAATCGCAATGTAAAATGACTCATTTTCAAAATACGGCTAGGAATAAATTGGATGGATCTGTCACCTGCAACTTTAGCATCAGCATGTAGTCGGAGTCTACTACAGGATGGAGATCCCTCCTGAGATTTGAGTGAGAATGGATCTGAGATGAGAGCAGAGATTAATGGGAAGGAAGGACGAGAGAACGAGGGGTGCATACCGCGTTGTCTGAAGAATCCTCCGAATATATTGAGTTCCCTCTCTGGGATGGCAACCCATCCTGCTTGGAGGGAAGTACTACCCACGTAACTACAACGATACTCCATCTCGTCACTCATTCATCATAGTTGACTCACTTCGATCGGGGGGAAGTATCGACAGTGGCTTGAATGACGAAGAGACGACTGGGAATACAGATGATCAGAAGATATCTGGAATGAGAGAGAGAGAGAGTCACGACCTATCCCTTCCTTCTCTGCAATCACACCTGCACTGTTTAGGTTCTTCATCATTCGTGAGGAATAGATACATATCAGAGATTGGCTGTTCTCTATCTATCACATTCCACTGATATTCCTTCACGAAATTCTCTCTTCCTCCACTAGTAATCGATGTCTCAATTACCATTCCTGCACTCATTCATCATCTCCCACCACAGCCACTACCGTACCTCTGCTCGTTCCCAATACAATATTTCCCGTATCCGCATTTCCAATATCTGGATTCCATGCTACTGCTGTTATAGTACCCTGGAATGGCCCATGACTCATATCGATATCACTACCGTACCTTGATCTTCTTCACGGGATGGACTGTATTAGACCGTAGATTGAGATAGAAGTTGTCTCCCTCCTTACTACTGAGAATAGAGTGTCTTCCACAGGGAGAGACATGCACTCTCTCCAATTCATCTCGACTATTCACTCCAACTACCAGTTCTGAAGAGGAAGAGGTATCGTTAGAAATATATTGTCTTCATAAGTGATAGTGAACTGTAATAATCAGCAGTAGATCAATCATCAAATGACATCTTCCATCTAGTCTACAGTATCTCCTCACCTCGCCCCCTACCCCTCTCCCTCCCTCCATCTCCTCTCTCACCTGCAGCTCTATCCCGTGTATTCTGGCTGACATTGACATGAATGGATGGGGAAGGAGTCTGTGATTGGATAAGTACCAATTCACCATTCGATACTTCCACTCTCTTCACTCTTCCCAACTTGTTCAATCTCAAATCATCCATTTCTTCCATAGATAGGTGAGCGTACCTCAGATCCTTCTTCAAATAATGATCCGTCCTCACAAAAACTCCATTCTGGTTAGGCGACATCGTGAATGGGCTGCGATGAATGAATAATAGTTGCTAGACCCTCAGTTTATACTAGGTTGACGATTTTCCTTACAGTATTCCGTCTTTAATTCAAGTGGGTCACATACCTAACTTAACAGCAGTTGTTTGTTCCCACAAGAGAGCGTTCCATGAACACGAGTCTCTGCTCTGCAATTCGTCAATATCGTCAAGGTTAAATCAATACGTCGTTTACTCTCCCGTTTACCGCCTTTTCCCTCACTAACAAGTGCACTCTTTCAGTATGAGTGACTCGCAGTCCGTTTCGTTCCAAGAGTTAACCAAGACCTTGGAGGATCTTCCTCTATGGGGGAAAACTCTCGTGGCAGGGGGAGTAGCTGTTGCTTTCTATCTCCCTTATGCTTGGTTCCGAACCAATAAACGAGCATCCCCTCTCAAGAGCGACTTCAAGCCAGGTTGACACTCTAATCATCCCTTATCTCTAATCACCATTCAGGGGTCGTATATCTCTATCAGCTCCCTCGTACCAAGGAACTCCCTAGCATCTCAGGATCTTGTCTCAAACTAGAAACATGGCTGAGAATGGCAGAGATTCCATACGAGGTACATCATTCCATTCCGGATATTTCGTGGGTTCACGAACCACAAACAATACAGACAATAACCACGAAATGTTTTTACCAAAGTCTTTTATTAGCTGAAGCAACACAATAACAATTACAGAATGTTCCTTGTGGATTGGGGACTCGAGGATTGGATGGAGCTATTCCATTCATTGAGGTGGATGGGAAGGAGATCAGTCACTCTGCCCTTGCCATTCAGTCAGTCATCCATTCTATCCGAATAAATATTCAACACTTTCAGTCATCTAAAGGAGAAATTCTCCAAGGGATCCCTCGATGATCATCTCTCAGATGAACAAAAGGCAACATGTCATGCATTTGAGAGACTGGTTCATCTCTCCCTCGCTTCCAGTCATCTCATCTATCGGGCTGAAAATGCTGATAAGGTACAATACCCTAATCACTATCACTATCGATAAATTTCAGCTAATTGGATTGATTCCTCCTTCCAATTTTGGAATCTTCTCTTCTATCTTCAGTATCTTCGTCACAAAGGCATATTTGGGAAGGGTAAATTGTCACCTATCAACTAATCTAATCAAGTCATTCTCTCAGTGTGCATCAATCATCTCCTCCTCCTCTCTCGGTGGATATAGTCGTGCTCAACGAGTCTTCCTTGGGAAAGAAGATATTCGCGCCCTTTCCAAATATCTCGGATCT
>LS492828.1:95119-161468 GCA_900490845.1 Pristionchus japonicus | reverse complement strand
CAGAAGCAACAGTATTTTAGTTCGTGGACCGAATGAAGTCTCGATTCTGGCCTGATTGGACTGAGGCAACCACTAAGTTCACAAGTGATTCCAACTGGAAGAGAAAGCTATCTACTCCACCCAATGGATCGAGGGCCCAAACGCCACAGAAACTCGAATGAGAAGTCTCTCAACGAAGAGACGAGAACAACGAACAAATAGACAAATCACCTATAAACAGGAACAACAAACTAGCGAATACTCTAGAAATGATTATGATGTGTGTGTGGTTACCAGATCTGTTTGCATTACCACCCGATCGATCTCACAACGTAATAAATACTTCCTAGTATACAACGTCTACTCAGAATGAATCCGTATCAGAGTCATCCGTTTCTACGATATCAAACTCAACGTCCTCAGCCTCCTCGATCACAACTGTCTTTGCTTGTGGATGAGAGTCCTGCGCTTTCCATCGATCAAGTCCCTGGAATCGAATGGGTCTCGATTCATTGTCAGGTTAGGGCCTTCAAAGGAAGAAACCTCTTTCCAGACGAACGATCCAAGACGATGAGAGAAATAGTCCATAGAAGGAGGAAGAATTCCCATTCGAGACATCATCGGAACAGTTCTCAATTAATATTGAGATGACATGGATATCCGCGATATCAATAAAAAGAAGTATGCAATGAAAAATATTGTTTAGTAACTAACTCAGTGTAGTATTCCCTCCTCCAGCACATCGATACTTCATTTTCCGGAACCAGTTTACGCATCTGCAAGATTTTTATAATCATAAAACTACGTGCATTATGAAATAAATAACATGATAATAAATCTGGAAAATGTTGACCTCTTTGATGAGTTGATCACATAAAGGATTGTTGAACGTGTACTTCGATCGATTCTCACTTCCTTTCTCTCGATAGTTGTAGAAGAGAGAATGACGAACCACCGTCTACAGTAGGACTATTCGGTGAAGATATTCACCTGTTCAGAGTAAACATCAGAATGAATACCTGCAGTGCGTATTGGTCGAAGACGTGTCGACGGTCCCAAACGTGGAGAGTGGAATCAGAGAGGGAAATGGCATCGAACACCTTATGGAGAGTAGAAATAGGAGTGAATCGAGGGCTATGCTCGAAGACGAATGAGATCAACTGAAGGGAAATACAAATTTCAAACAACTAGATATGTACGGGATCAATGGAATGATGGAAACGTTTACTAACTTTCTGCGAATCATATGGAGACTCGTCTACCAACAAGTTCACATCAAAATCTGGCTGGGGGCGTCTGCAATGCTCATAATTGTTTAAAAAAACGAACGTACTAGAGAAAGATGAACTAACCTCATGTTTTGGTTGTTTAGCAAACTCTCGGCTTTTTTCCACGACGGAGTCGTAATCTCGGCTCTCTTCGCGTACACAATTCTTCCAATTGCGTGGAACAACTGAAGGCGAATAACCCATCAATCAGAAGATCTTATCGGATCACTACCGATATGGGAGAATCAGCTTTATCGTATGCATTCCCTTTTCCAAAGCGAAGTCGAAGATCAAGAATTATGAGGGCTTTCCTCATATCTCCATCCGCAATCTTCGCTATCTCATTCAATTCCGCATCTCTGCACTTGACATAACTGGTTATTACAACAAGAAAAAAAGATATTGAGTTATTCTCACGCACATCCGAATTCTTCCCCATCACTCTTTTCATTGCCTTTGTCAGGAATGTGGGAGCGAAAGGATTCGTTGTGATCTGAGCGATACCCAACTCGGAACAGATGCTGGGATTGAAAATACGAGATGGATTGAGATGCCTAAGGAATCACATTGTTTTGATACATTAACAGAGAACTGATTAACCATGATGATTGTGTAGATGGTAGACAGAAGATAATTGAAGAACTTGAGGGAATGGATCGAAGAAGTTCATAGAATGCAGGAAGATCACTGAAATGCCGAGGATCAACGTATATCCTGGGAAAATATCATATTCGAACAATCCGGTGAAGTTTCATGATACGATGCTGCTCACCTGTACAAAGAATGTGGGAGATGTCTCACGAGAAGAACGCCATTTCTTGATGAAAGTCTGGAGTGAAGGAATTCAACAAATGAATCATTTTCAACCTGTAAAAAAATCAAGTGAATTATCATTGATTCGTCATGTTGGCATACTTCATGATCAGATTCAATCCATTCACTCGTGGATATCTTCAGCTCGTTGCTGAGCACACGAACAGCTGAACTCTTCCCGGATCCAGATGGTCCAATCAGTAACAAAATTCCACGAGGAGCAGGCTTACTCAGCCAATTACGAATCTGTCAATATTTCTGCTCACAGCCTGCGTTGTCATCTAATCTTCTTCCTGATAACGAGATAGAGGTCACCGATAGAGAGTGACCCATACCTACACACCGTACCTCGGTCAGTTTCCTTGAATGCATGTGAAGGTCATTCGATGTCATAGGAATAGTATCGCATTCAATCCCAACACCTTAATAACACCTCGTAAACAACGAATTACCTGCGAGACTCACTTTCTTGTCGAATTACCTTCGTCCCACTTCGTTTCGGTTTTTTCCCAACACTCCCATCCATGAAAACCTCTGCAGCTGTTGTGCTCCTCTTCTTTCTTGTTGTGGGCATCATTCTGATGAGATTCGCTAGCAATTCTTGCATTCGTGATTGCATATCTTTTCCACTTTCTCAATGGATGTGTTCGAGGGAGCAAACATAGCACTCTCTAGAGCACCGCCTAGCACCGACTCGAATTTCCCCCCATTCCAACGCTATCCGCTGTTCCGGGAACTTTTTTCTCTATGTTAAAGTTCGTGAAAGACATTTCTTTATTTATTTTTTTTATCAATGACGGATATTCAAAACCTGAAGATATCTTTCCTTATCCACATTATCAAGGACTCTTTTCTACTGGTAGCCAACAAAAAACTCTTTTCCTGCCCTCTCTCTTGCGAAAGCCCCATTTCATAGGAAAATCAATGAGAAACAGCTCTACCAAGCGAGCATGCCCGCCCGAAAAAGAGGTTGCGAAATTGGAGAGGAGAGGGTGGTGTATAGCTACCCCTGTTCTATGGTGGGGGTTGGGGCGATACAGAAAGGACTCTTCCCGCGCGCGTCGGTTCGCTCTCTCAGTTGTTTCGGACCGGGCCGCGTCATTCTATCACAATGTTTTCTACATTTTGCGCCCTTTAAATATCTTTGAGAGATAGCTACGGCATATGGAATTAGAACAAACTAGTGATACAAAGACTATTATTAGGCGCATGCAACGCACTCTTTGACCCAACCAATAAACCACGAAAGATCGATTGCCCAGATTAAAAAATCAATAGTTCAAGTCGAAACTCCCGCGCGTTGCGTCAATCCTCAATAGACGCATTGAGATGTGTGGAGGTGTATGACGCGCGCGAAAAATTTCATAATCCGGCTCCTTGTTCCGACCTGCGCAGTTTTGCATGTTTCCCGTGTTTACTAGAGCTGTTTTCTCCCGTTTACATCCACAAATTGCGAAAATCGTTCAACAATGTTCAAATTGTGGCTTTGATGGGTGGGGTAGCTACGCAGTGACTAAGCCCGTTTTTTCCCGCGCGTTGCGTTTTCCGCCTAGCGATTCGAACCGAGCGCGTACTTTTACTACATGTCTTCTCCAATTTTACCTGGATCATCGTTCGTATTTTCCTTTTTGTTGTTGTCGCGTTACGGAATATTCGATTAACGTGCATTTCTTACAGGACAGCTCGCTTTCCTTCACTACCAGTTCAAAATGGTTTGTTTTCCGTTACTCATATTACGGCTTTCCCTTAATAACGCAAGAAATTCAAATAGTTAACATCTCACTTTCAGCGCGAGGTTATCTCTATCCACGTTGGACAGGCCGGAGTCCAGATCGGAAATGCCTGCTGGGAGCTGTACTGCCTCGAGCACGGAATTCAGCCCGACGGAAGAATGCCCTCGGACCAGAAGTCTGACGACTCCTTCACCACATTCTTCTCCGAGACCGGCCAGGGACGCTACGTCCCCAGAGCCATCATGGTCGACCTTGAGCCCACTGTCATCGGTAAGCAATCAATACTAGGGCGCCAGTGGCGGGAATTTGATTCCGTTTCAACATCCTAATCTATTCTTTGCAGATGAGATCAGAACTGGTACGTACAAGCAGCTGTTCCACCCCGAGCAGATGATTACTGGCAAGGAGGATGCCGCTAACAACTATGCCAGGGGACACTACACCATCGGAAAGGTATAAAAGCAATCCCGAATGTGTGTCATGACTGCTTTTTTAGGAAATCATCGACACCGTCCTCGACAGAGTCCGCAGACTCGCCGACAACTGCACCGGTCTGCAAGGTTTCCTGATCTTCCACTCCTTCGGAGGTGGAACGGGATCCGGCTTCACCTCTCTCCTCATGGAGAGACTTTCGGTTGATTACGGAAAGAAGAGCAAGCTCGAGTTCTCCATCTACCCCGCTCCCCAGGTTTGTGAGCTCGTTCGTTTTAATTGCATTAATTACCATTATCATTCAGGTCTCCACCGCCGTCGTTGAGCCCTACAACTCGATCCTTACCACCCACACCACTCTCGAGCATTCCGACTGCGCTTTCATGGTCGATAACGAGGCCATCTATGACATCTGCCGTAGAAACCTCGATGTTGACAGACCCAGCTACACCAACCTCAACAGAATCATCTCGCAGGTAAATAATGATTGGAGGGTTTTCTGAGGGCTACGCACCTCCTTTTCAGGTTGTCTCTTCCATCACCGCCTCGCTTCGTTTCGATGGAGCTCTCAACGTTGATCTCACCGAGTTCCAGACCAACCTTGTGCCCTACCCCCGTATCCACTTCCCCCTCGCCACCTACTCCCCTCTGATCTCTGCTGAGAAGGCTTACCACGAGGCCCTCTCCGTCCAAGACATCACCAACATGTGCTTCGAGCCCGCCAACCAGATGGTCAAGTGCGACCCCCGCCACGGAAAGTACATGGCCGTTTGCCTGTTGTACCGTGGAGACGTTGTCCCCAAGGACGTCAATGCCTCCATCGCTTCCATCAAGACCAAGCGCACCATCCAGTTCGTCGACTGGTGCCCCACCGGATTCAAGGTAACATTTTTTCACCTTTCTGAAAATTGCTCAACGATTGTCGTTCAGGTTGGCATCAACTACCAGCCTCCCACCGTCGTTCCCGGTGGAGACCTTGCCAAGGTCCCCCGTGCCGTGTGCATGCTGTCCAACACGACTGCCATCGCTGAGGCTTGGGCCAGACTCGACCATAAGTTCGACCTCATGTACGCCAAGAGGTACGTGTATATTTTGTTTTTGAATATCGCTTTCATATTGTTTTCCTCCGACTGAGTACCGACTTTATGCATCCCTTTCAGAGCCTTCGTCCACTGGTACGTCGGAGAGGGTATGGAGGAGGGAGAGTTCAGCGAGGCCCGTGAGGATCTCGCCGCTCTCGAGAAGGATTACGAGGAGGTCGGAGTTGACTCCAACGAGGGCTTCGAGGACGGTCAGGAGGAGTATTAATTCGCAAGATTATGAATTTCTTAATGAAACACTTGCACCATGCTTGTCCCCCTTCCCTGGTATTATAGCAGCTTCCCTTTTCCGATTCATAATCTCCCTTATTTATTTGCGTTGATAAATAAACTGCTATATTGTTCTCAGCCTGTTGTAAATAAAATTGGTGATATGTACCTTGTTATACTTTGTTCAGTACCTACAAACACAAAGATTAGCAACTATGAATATTTAGAATGGAGAAACAACTTGCAGTTCCTCTCCCCTCAGGAACAGGTCTTTCTTTAACTCGTACTGTTCTTTCGACACGGTCTTATTTCCAGAACACCTAGTGTTGGTAACCGGAAGGCCGGATGGCGATTCAATCGCAACTCGTTCAAACGAGCGAGTCAGTAGTGATGAATTGGTGGCACTTGCTCAGCAATTGAAAGGAGCGAGGGAATTGGTGAGAGGACGAGCACTCGATAGAATGCACGATATTGCAAAGCAGATGGAACATCTACAAGAGGTGATTGGTATCCGGTCGAACGTTGCGGGTGGCAAATTCACCTTCTAGATGGCGAGGAAGGTACTAGAAGACGCTAATAGAGACGAACATCTGCACAAAATAGCTTGTAACATGCAAAAAATTGTTGGGAAGGTGTACCATGTGTACGATCAAGATGGAACACAGTGAGCATTTACTTTCTGTTTTCAAAAAAATGTTTTATTTTTTTCTAGATACATGTCGTTGCTGTCTCCCGATGAATGGGGAAAGCCAGAGAAGGCTAACGAGTATCGGGGATCTTATCGATTGGAGGCAGATAGAAGCTGGACTCCCCTCGACGAAGTGAGACACTCCGCTTATTTATTCCATCTAATATTTATCGAACAGGTACGGGAGAAGGAAGAGAAACGAGCCAGATTCGAGAAATATCTACTCGCAACCGAGGGAAATCTCAAGATTACCTACAATTAGTGGAGTAATGAACATATCACTCATAGACGCTGATTAGGAACACTTGCTCACCATACATTGCCATTCCATCCCTCACCGGGTTACTATCTGTGATAAACGAATTAGCTGCGAATTCTAGAGAATATATTCGAATTAATCTGTTTGAATCAGTTGACTACCGAACGAGAAAATGTGTTATTTATAATAGGGGAATAATGGCATTAGATGGTTGCTACTCGACATCGAACTCTGATTATGGACAATGGAGGACATACGATCAAAATGGGATGGAATACCGATGAAAATCCAAGGTGAGGACATATTAGAAAAGAACTATTTATCTATTTTGTTACAGAGTGATTCCTAATTCAATCGTAAAAGGTAAAAATGAGAGGAAGCGAGTATTTGTGGGAGAGGAGCTGAGTGAATGCACAGATCGATCCTCTCTCTTCTTCCTTCTTCCACTTGAGAAGGGATACATTGGTTCGTTTCTCCATATGTAGATATAGTCAGTCGAGAATTGAATAGAAGAATTGCCAGATTATAATTTTCAGTGAATTGGGATGTGCAGCAACAGATATGGGAGAGGAGTCTGAGAGATCAGTCACAAGAGGTCATTCCATCTCGTTTTATAGCTGATATTCATGGAAGATAGTGATTATAACATATTCTGTTTAGGAAAGTCGTATAGTTGTAACTCATCCGAATATACTCTCTCCTGCGATCAAAGATGAATCGTGTGAAATACTATTTGAGATGTTCGGATTCGGAGAAGTTTTCAAATCATCTAGTAGGTTATTCTTCCCCTCTCTCGAAATAGACAGATTCATCTGAGATAGATGTGTAATAATGTTGCAGCTGCGGGTCTCGTCGGTCAGTGCAAGAGACAATCACGAGTAGTGCTGGTCGTCGATTCCGGATTCTCATTCACTCACGTTGTTCCCATTCTTGATGGGAAGATCATCCAAGAAGGAGTTGTCAGGTATTCCCCCTCCCTCCCCGTGATGGAGGGCACGTGATTGTATTGTAGTAGACAGGTTTCTTATTCTAGAATGGATATCGGAGGGAAACTGTTGACTAATCAACTGAAGGAATGGGTATCGTATCGAGAGTTGAATGTGGTGGAAGAGACATTCGTGATGAATGAGTGTAAGGAAGACTCTTGCTTTGTTTCACTCCAATTCGAGAAAGATGAGGAGATCGCGAGGTGAGAGAAGAAATAGATTGGATGAATGAATGAGTAGTAACGAATTGCAGAATGAGAGGGGAAGAGAACACAATGGTGAGGGAGTACGTCCTCCCTGATTTCTCCACCAGACATAGAGGAATTCTCAGAGAACCTGTCCGGGTATGGTCACTTCATTCGTTCCCTTCCGTTTTCTACTCGGGGTATTTGGATGTTCTTTTTGTAAATGCCAATATCTAGAGATTATCATACTTTCTTCAGACATTGGACGATACAGTTCAGAAGATTCGCTTGAATATTGAAAGATTTTCGATTCCAGAAGCACTTTTTAAGTGAGTTGCCTTGTTCCTCTCATTATGTAGGAACGTTGAAAAGATTCTTACGATTATCTTCCTCTTTCAGTCCTTCCAATATTGGTATCACTCAAATGGGAGTGGCTGAATGCGTTGTTCACTCTGTATACAAGTTAGTGTTTATTCCTATTTTTATTCTCGTGAAATACTGTTCATTAGCCACTGATGGTAACCGTGTTCAGATGTCCTGTGAATATCCGTGAGGCTCTTCTCCGTAACATCTATCTTATCGGAGGAAACACCAAGTTCCCCAACTTCCAACAGCGATTGTCAGTTATTGTATACAGTCTTCTGATTGTTGTACTTTTGAGTGCTTTGATTCTTTTCTTCTTCTTCTTCGTGAGGAACAGTGGTAGTATTCGTTTCAGATTGGAAGAGGTGTCATCGATGGTGGAATGGAAGGTGTCTCTGAGTGGAGATGTGGATGGTGTGGATGCAATCGAGAGAGGATGGAGAGCAGGAAAGAGATTGGCGAATGGAGGCATGATCGAGAAGCGATTCGTCACGAAGGAGCAATATGCAGAGGAGGGAGAGGAGGCTTGTGCAAGGGCATTTTTCCATTTCCATCAAGGAGGAGAGAAGGAGAGGGAAAGGAGATAATCATATACTCTCTTATTCATTGAATTAATTATCTGCTTCTAATGTATTCATTACGGTACTTTATATATCGTTCCGATGTTGCTCAAATTTACGCGTATTCCGATCTCCATATCCGTGTTTTAGCAACACAACTTTCATTGTCCAAATTTCATTTTCGAAATGTACATTCGCGTTTTGTTGTTTTGTTTGTATTGTTTTAACCTAGTATAAATCATTGAAAACCAGTCCGCAACAATTCCTTTACCATTCCGATGGGTTTAACTTCCTGTTGATCCCTATATCTATATTGTTCTCTTGATCTGACGTGCTTTTTCAATCAATGTAATTCTTTCAGGAACTGGGATGACAACCGCGGTGATAGAGAGAAATCAAGGTAAGTCTTTGTGTAATGTACTGTGTGTAGCGCCTTTTGTGATAGCGTATCAACTAATTATTATTCGTTAAATGGCCTGCTTAGATTATTTATAAACCTTTTCCCTCGTGTTGAGTTATGGTTGAGGTATATGGAAGATGTTGATTCTAGATGCGACAATATACGTGGGAGGATTGGACGAGAAGGTTACGGACGGATGTCTATGGGAGTTGTTCGTCCAAGCAGGACCTGTCGTGTCTGTGAATATGCCCAAAGACAGAGTCACTGGATCACATCAGGGGTCACTATTTACATTTATATAAACTCAACATATAAACCTGTTAAATTCATCAGAATCTCTTAACTATCGTGGAATCTCAGGGATAATCCAAATGCTATAATTTAGATTCGGATTCGTTGAATTCATGGGAGAGGAAGATGCAGACTATGCCATCAAGATTATGAATATGATCAAGTTGTACGGAAAGCCGATCAAGGTTTTTTTTTAATGTTATCCATAGTTTTTTCCCGAAATATATTTCATTTATATAACATGTGATGAATGATACGTAGGTGAACAAGGCCTCAGCACACGAGAAGAACATGGACGTGGGAGCGAATGTGTTCATTGGAAATCTCGATCCCGAGGTCTGTCCTGCTTATCTTATTCATATTTATCTATCGGTTGACATATTCTAAGGAAGACACTGTAATGCATCATATTTATATATTCGTAAGAGTGTAAATATTAGGATAAAAAATAGATCGGCAATATCATGATTTCGTTCGTTAATGCAGAGTAAATAGTATTTTATGCAGGTGGACGAGAAGCTTCTGTTCGACACTTTCTCTGCCTTCGGAGTTATTCTTCAAGTTCCCAAGATCATGAGAGATCCCGACAGTGGAAACTCCAAGGGGTAACGTCCTCTTGCAATATCGACCATTCTCGATTACTAGGAAATACATTGTAGTGTTCTGTATTTTGTTGTAATATTTTACAAGAAAATCATGTTGCGAAAATGGTGGTTGTTTGTAGATTCGCGTTCGTTAACTTCGCCTCCTTCGAAGCATCTGATGCAGCTATGGAAGCAATGAATGGACAGTATCTATGCAACAGGTTGGTTACCAACTCTCCCATCTTTTGAGATGAAATCCCTGTTCCGTTGTTCTCTCTTTATTCCTTACCCCTCAATCTATAGGACACTCCAATCCCATTACTCTAATCGGGTACTCTAATAGGAGGAAGAACACTGAAGACAACCTTGAAATAGTCAATCGAAAATTATGATGAGGCGACGGGACAACCATTGTATTCTTCACTCGAATTTTTTTTTTGTATGTGTGTGCGAAAGTTCAATATAATTTCCAACTGACAGACATGGGATGATATGGTTGATTACAGGGCGATCACAGTCTCGTATGCCTTCAAGAAGGATGGACATGGAGAGAGACACGGATCTGCTGCTGAGAGACTACTAGCTGCACAGAATCCCATGTTCACTGGAGATAGACCCAATCAGGTATGATATTGCATCATTCATGTTCAATTGGCACTGTATTTCATCTGATCCCATAATCTGATGTGATGTGATTCAGATGTTCGCTGAGACTCCTCGTGGATCAGTAGCCCCTCCTCCTCCTCCAATGATGGGTGGACATCTTCCAATGCCACCTGGATATCCTCCTCTTCCTCCATCAGCCACTCCTATTCCACCTCCTCCTCCTCCTCCACTCTCATCAACTCCTCGTCCTCCTCCTCCAATGTCTGTTCCTCCCCCTCCTCCATCTGCATGGGGTATTCCCCCTCCTCCTCCACCTGGTGGAATGCCTCCTCCCCCTCCTCCGGGTATGATGCCTCCCCCTCCTGGTATGATGCCCCCTCCACCTGGAATGATGCCTCCTCCTCCTCGACTTCCCCCTGGTATGCCTCCTGGTATGCCTCCTCCTCCTCCTGGATGGGGAAGAGGAGCACCTCCTCCTCCATTCCCTCCTCCTCCTCCTCCATCTCAATTCCATCCTCCCATCCCTCCTCCTCCTCCTTCCAACTAATCTCTCTATCATTGTTCAGTTTGATCTCCATCTTCTTCCACTCCATTATTTATGTTGTTACCCCGATCGTTCGAATAAAGTGATTGAACTGAACTGGTTACTCGTCATTTTTCGGACTGTTGCGAATCGTTTTTTCTCTGTTCTCTCCAATCTTCAGCCTCCCTTGTGCATCTCTCTCCTCCCCCTTCTTTCCTTCCTCCACTCTTCTCCCTCCCTCAATCTCCCCCTCTCTCTCTCTTCACTTCTCTTTCACCCCTCTCACCTCCTCTGCCCTTCCATCTCCATTGACTGATAAGGAAGAGAGAGGGTCTTGTCATCTCTCTTCCATGTCTCGTCTCCTTCTCCTTCTCCTTCTTCTATTCCATCCATCTACTCCTTCTGATTCACTCTTCGAAGATGAGCTCGTATTCGATGAGGTGAATCTCATCACTGCTGATTCATTGGGGGGAACGAAACCGAATGAATTAGTGATTGTGAATGAACACATGGGGACAGTCTGAATAGTGTGAGGTAGATTTGGCAGTAAAAAGAGTAGTAGAAAGTTCTCTCATGTGATTGAATCGTAATGTTCTTGTTTTGTCTTCGTCCCTCTTCATTGTTCTCCTTCAACAGGAAGATATTCCTCATGTTGGATCGCTCTTCACTGATCTATTCGCTGATTCGAAACAACAATTGATCCTTGATCTGGACATCTTTCGATCGATAATCAATGCACATATGGAGTACGGTAATGCGATCCAGGTTGGATACCCGAGGGAAATGAAATGAATCATCAATTGAAGGATGGAAATGTCGAATTGGTTAAATACGGAATGAAGATTGTTGAGAAGATGAAGGAATTGGATATCAGTGCTGGTTAGTTGAAGAGATGGTCGAGGAAAGGAAAAATCTTGACATTTTATCGAACTGACTAACATTTTCGAAATTCGTATGGATTGTGAAAACTCATTTGCAATCGAAAGAAGGGATCAAAAGGGCGAATACGTAGAAGAATAAGAGTAGATGGAGGGATGAGATTGTCAGTGAATGAATGGAAGGAAGTGGACTGGAGAGGTCAAGAGGAAATGAACCGTGAATGAGACAGAGTCACGCTCTTATCTCAGTCCCATTTTATGATGCCACCCACTCTCAATTAGAATACACACAATGAGAGAATCTTGTTTGTGTAATTAATAGTAGATGGAGTGTGTTCATTTGAAGGGGTAAAGTTCAGTTGGTTGATTCAGAGAAAAGACGAGAAAAAAGAAGCATATTGACTGACATGTGAGGAGTAGAGTGATAAGGAGAAATCAGAACGAGAGTTGTACTCATTCGAAGAGACAGGGAGGGAGGGAGAGGGAGAGAGTAGATCAAGATAGACTCTACTCATTGTTTGGTGGAATACAGGGCATAGAATGGACAGATACGGACTGATTGCAGCCTGTCTGGCGGATATGTTCCATCTCACTTGGAGTGCTGTCGAATACGCTACTTATGTTGAGGAAACGAAGAACTGTACGACCTGTCAATGCACTCCTTATATCCATCAGAAGAAGAATGAGAGACAATGGATATTCAATGGTTAGAGAAGGACTTGTCTCCATGCAGCCAAACGACCCTTGCAGTATTGGATGCAATGGGAAAGATGCCTTCTGGTCTGACTGGAGGGAACAATCTATGGGTTGGATCATGGGGAACGTGCAGGAAGATCAGCGTGGTCAAGAACACCCAGGGGTCAGTTCATCCCTTTAGCTTGGTTGAGATGCTCTCGAAGTGTGAAAGAGACTGTAGAATCCTACTTCATCATTCCATTTCATTCTCAGTCAACTCTGGAAGGGACAATATTGCCTCGCTCGTCTCAATCCCTACAATAGAGACAATCCTCTGAAATCGATTGGTCCCTCAGGACCTCCAGATGAGAGATGCTATCAGAATCCCAATACTACAGTATCCCCCACCGAGGTGGGTTGAATGAGTATGGTAGGTCATTGATTTACTCCGTTTAGGAAGATCCGAATGATTCGAAATGCTTTGATCTCATTCCTCTACTCAATTTTGGTCTCTGTATGCCTGATACTTGCACTGCTTATGATGTGAGAAAGATGGTGAAGTTCGGTAAGGGATCTATCTACCGTACTCTCCATCTATCGATCGATAATCACAGGATATCGTGGAGTGGAAGCATTGGTTGGAAGAGATCTTGTGTGTAATGTGACTGTTGAATGTAGGAATGAAAGAGAAGAAGCAGAGATCAGTCAGAGTCCTCTCTCTATGTTCACTCTGTGAGTTGAGTAGTGATGATGTAATGATGAATGGAATCCTGCAGAGTCCTCCTCTCTTTCCTCATCATAATGGTCATATTCGGATCGATCTATGATTATGTGGTTGTCAATGATATGAAGGAGAATGGAACATTCAACTACAACGCTCAACGTATGTCCATTAAGAGTCTGTCTAAACGAAAAATCCTTCTTCAGCCTTCTTCATCAAATCTCTTCTCGCTTTTTCTGCCAATACGAATCTGAAGAAGGTACAGTGACCATCCAATCTCTCTCTCTCTCTCTCTCAATTCCATCATCTAGGTGATGGAGACAGAGGACAAGGGAGATCAGATCAGTTGCCTGTATGGTCTTCGATTCCTATCGATGGGATGGATCATTCTCGGCCATCTCTACTACTATATTGCACGTTCTCTCACTACAGGTATCGTCTATCCAATGTATCTGTCCATCTTTGATCTCTAGACAATCTCATTCCCACTCTTATCAACTTCCCACAAATGTTCTATACTCAAATAATCGTGCAAGCTCCTCTGGCAGTCGATTCATTCTTCTTCCTTAGGTATCTTTGATCTCCCATCTCCCGGAACGCTTCATTCTCTCTTTTCAGTGGTCTACTCGCCACTTACATTACATTCAAGAAGCTTCTCAAAGATAAATCAATCAAGAGAGCTCAGATTCTGAGTGTGGGAGGATGGCTCGTGATCTACCTTCGTCGATATCTCAGGTAACCTACAGTAGCCCTATAGGATTACGGTATTTCCATCGCAGGCTGACTCCAATGTATGTCTTCGTGATGTTGATGAATGTGACTCTCTTCACTTTCGTGTCCAATGGTCCCTTCTGGAGACCGATTGAACCGGAAGGATGCAGGCACGGTAGAATTACTGTGAGTCAGGTCATATTATTGATTGCAGACACACTTGGTGGGTGAATCTACTGTATCTGAACAACTTCCTGATGCAAGATGTGGAATGCGTGAGTCGCCCTCTCATCTTCTAATCAATACCGTACTTTTGTAGTGTATGGGATGGACATGGTATATGGCTAACGACTTCCAATTCCACGTTGTTCTCTTCCCCATCATTGTTATCTCTCTCTATCTGTGAGTTGCTGCACTCTTGAAATACCGTACCTTCCTCTTTCAGGAATAAGAAGATTGGCTATGCCATCTCTGGTCTAATGATCGTTGCTTCGACAATCGCCAAATTGGTGATTATGGAGATAAAGGAATATCCACCAGCCCCTCTTCTTACTGCCAAATTGACTATGTAAGTACGATCAGAGACGAGTATTGGTTAAGAACGGAACTTGTAGAGTACAGAAATTGGATGCATATTGGAGTGATGTCTACATGATGCCATATATCCGATGTGGTCCATTCATCTGTGGATGTCTCGTTGGATATCTTATGATCGATTTGACCAGAGAGAAGAAGAACAGTATCGAGTATAAACTGAGCTGGGTACTGTGGATGTCTCCTTCAATCATTACGGAATTCTTCTTCCAGAGAAATGCTGCAATTGGATGGACTATCTCGACTATCCTTGGATTGTACTCTGTCTTTGGTCTCTACGAATATGCAAGGACTGGAGACATTTCCAATTGGTGAGATACGGTAGTCATCCTTCCAATTGATTGGCTGATCTATTCAGGTGGAGAATTCTGTACGTAGTCATGGGTAGAAATGGATTCTCGTTTGCCATCTCATGGGTTACATTCGCCTGTTCCACTGGAAATGGAGGTATCAATTGCTAAATAGGAAGACAAATTTTCATCTGATTCTTCAGGACTCGTAACGAAGATTCTAGCATTCAAGACATTCATTCCTCTTGGGAAGATAACATTCGGAGCATATCTGATCCATCCCATTCTCCTCCAGATATACAATCTATCTCGACCTCAACCATTCCACTTCACAACCTTCTTCCAGATGGTAGACGTCTTCTCTTCCCTTCCTTCTTATACATCCCTTTCAGTTCGTTCACTTCATCGAGACAGTCTTCATATCCTACTTCGCTGCTCTTCTCATTCATCTTCTGGTCGAAGCTCCTAATCAGATCTTCGAGGGTCTTCTATTCGGTGGAATGACCAAACCGAGAGAACCGAAAGAGAAGAAAGATGCAGATGGAGTAGCCACTGAGAGTGAGAGAGCTCCCATGATCTCAGAAAAGAATGGAGTCCACTAGACGAGTTTATTTCCTTGTTTGATCACTATTGTACGGTCCGAATTGTTGTATATATTTAATTATCACATAAAATGTGAAATTATATAAAGAATGATTTCTAAAAAAATGAAGAGAATGTCAGCAGATTAACATACGGTACTCCCCTCGATCGACGGCTCTCAATTTTTCGAGCGTTGCGGTTGTGGCGTTGCGGTTGCGATCCCATTCAAATTTGTCTTTTTGTATCAATACCGTTTACTTGAATCCTCGTTATAGTTTATTGATTTTTCGATAGACACGCATTCCTAGAATTGATTGACATAATAATCAATTAAATATTTTGTCAAATTTGCGCCTATTGCCTCGTATTGTATATTTCCTGTCTATTCATCTTTTTATGTTCATTGTTCCCTTTGTAGATGGAGTTGGGTAAACGTAAATCGAAGCTGGAGAGTTATATAGACTCCGTGATGGAGTCACCCGAAAAAAAGCAGAGGAAACAGGAGTTTGAGCAAAATCTAAGGCAGTTCTATCGGCGGAAATGGTTTGTGTTTCCATTGAATTATTCCCTATCTCAATGGGTTCATTCGTATTCCATACTAATCAGTTTGAATCAGCTCACAATGATCTTCCAGGAACGTTCCTCTGAAACCTCCAGCGGTTCATGGAATCGAGTTCGATCTGTTCAAGTTATTCGAAGTTGTTATGGCTTTCGGAGGATGGCAAAAGGTAAGTTCCCGCGTTAATCTTTACCATTGTACTCGTAAGTAGTGGAAATATGTTGTAGGTGTCTTACTTGGAGAAATGGGGAGATGTAGCAGAGCAGTTTGGTATCAAAGAGGATATAATGGGAGGAGATAATGCAGTAAAGACACTCTACATGAGATATCTATACAAATTCGAACAGACGGAAACAGTTGGAGATATGGATGACATGATGGATTCCGAGGTTCGAATGCTTGCTATATTTTCTCTAAGTAGCATGTATCTATCATGTAGCTATCTGATGATTGCTCTGTTGAGGTGGTAAGAGGGAGGAATCGTCAAGTATCATTTCTTGCTACTGCAGAATGTCCAGTGTACATTCCAAGAGTGAATCATGCAGGTTCGTCAGCTATAATGATATAAGCACACAACTGCAGTGCTAAACTGAATCTTTTAAGCGAGTATATCCTAAAAAAATGTATCGTTGCAGAGGCACAACGACTCTCTTCCACTGAAGCTGATTACGGAAGACTTACCAAATCTCTCATCTCAGGACTTCCCAATGAGGTTTCATTCTAGAGAGATTATTAGTGTCCGTCACATGTCTTTGATCGATATCTACTTTACCGAATCGCATTCTGTCTAAAAAAAAAATCAGTCCCTCACTTCAGGTCGACTTCGCTATAAATATCTGTACTCTCCTTTCCCATCCTGGGCCTCGTCTTCTTAGAGTGGCCAATGCACCCAATATCGTATCCCTTCTACTAACAAGTGTTGCCATATACGATCCAGGTTTGCCTTTTGGTTTCTTCTTTTCGTTGTCAGTTGTCCTGAATTGGGGATAATTGAATAAACAAGTTGTATCACAGAGGACGAAACGATGTCCAATCTCTATTCGTCGTGGGTCGAGAGATCAGAGAGAGATTTCATCGATTTCTGGTTGGCTGCTGAAATCGATGATGAATATATCAAGCTATTTCTCCCCCAGGTATGTTATCATTGTCAATTTCGCGTTCTATGTGATTATTGAGAACGATTGATATGTTATTCTATTTTAGACTGCATCGAGACGAAAGAAAGAAGTAATAGGCACCGATATATTAGTAGGAATTGCCCCTTCCTTCTCTTCCAATGATGTAATGAGTTGGAGGGTCTACCAGGTATCGAGTTTATGAGTTCTTGTCTGAGAACACTTTTTGGAGTAAATATCCTTTCAGATAGCAACAATCTTCCGGAATCTCTCCTTCGAACCAGTAAACAAGCCTCCTCTTGCTGAATCGAATCAACTCATTAAGTGAGCCATTATTCAACTTTCATCATGCTATCATTGCAATAGTCGTCAAAATGGTTTCATATTTCCTCTCAGATTCTGCATTCTCGCATCCAACAGTTCATGGTCTCAATTGGCTACTGCTGCGCTAGATACTCTCAGTAATATCGCCACTGATGTACGTTCTCATTCTCTCTTTATATATCTTTGCTCAGATTTAAGATATAGATATGAATATAGTGATTATGTTGATCTTGTGAGTCACTCATCTTCAGATTAACCTGACCTCTCCCCGTCTTCTGTATGAGGGAGGCCATTCCCTCCTCAAGACAATCCACTCGGGAATCCACTCCAATGACAAGTTCAAGGTATGTCTTTTCTCCTTTTCTTGAGCGTTTTCTGAAATAAAGAAGAAGCAGGGTTTCCGACTATCACCAAATTTTACGAAAATGTGTAGACGCTTTTAGGGGTTTTATAAAATTTAATGAATGAAGTGAACATGCATTAGTTGGATTGAATTGTACTTGATTAGATAACGACTAATGCTTCCATCTTTCAGTTGATTCGAAGTCTGGAACTATTGGCTGGATTGAGTGGAGCAGAGGAGAATGAGGATATTCTATGCCAGGTTTGTGATCTTTCCTCCCCTATTTACACATTCATTCCTTGGTTCTTAATTCCTCCTTTCAGTTCCTAAGTCGTGATCTTCTCTCGAAAATCTTCTCCTATCTTCTCGTCAAAGACATTATGTTGTGTGTATACACTCTCGAATGCATCTACCAGGTTTGTACATTGATCGGCCATATCTACCTGATTGCTGTAGTCATCCGTGAATATCCCGTAGTCGACGAGATAAGAATGAATACTGAATCTCTTCCGTTCAGATTTCTGAGATGGGAGGACTGGCATGTGATATGGTATGTGAGGTGTCTCACTCTCTTTCCATGCTCCTTTCCCTCTCATCTGTTGAAGCTGTCTCTTTCGGAGCTACTGGATTGGCTGGAATGAAGGTACGATTCATTCTTCATTTCTTCTCGCAGTATATCCTATCTGTGAATGTGATTGTAGGTGGTTGAATATCATCCTCCTGGTTCTCTTCCTCCTTCATCACAAGGGATGGTACCTCAAGGCGGGATGATGATAGGTCATTCTCATCCGATGGGAGGAATGGCTCCTCTCCCTCCTCATGGCCCTCCCCATCATCCTCATCCTCACACTGGACAACATCATATACCCGTCGGACATCATGTTCGTCCTCTATTCTATTCCTTCCCCCCATACTGATTAATGGGAATTGGATGGAGAGTACGTGTATCTACTCACTCTCTTCTCCTCAGATGCCTCCTCCTTCCTCTCAACCAGTGATCAGCACTGTCCGTGTCCCTCCTTCCACTGTCCATGTACCCAATTCAATACACACGAGTCCAGCCAAGCAGGGAGAGAATAAGGTGAGCATCCCCACGCATACTTGTTATTGCGAGTTGCTAAGTGTAATGGATGTATTGGGTAAGGATAGATGTTCAGATCGAGCAATTGACATCTCAATGGATTCGTGCCTCGTGTCAGAAGGAGGAGGGATCATCCACCTCACGGGGAGATCTTTATGCTGCTTATGTTGATGATATGAGGAATGTACACCATTCACTCTCTGGATCACTGCAGATGTTCACTAATATGATCAAGTGAGTAGAGGGAGAGGGAAGGGGAAGGAAGGGACGGAAGGGAAGGGAGAGTTTCCCTTGCAGATCCATCTTCTCGGATGTAGAATTCAAATTGCCAGAAGGAGGAACAGTGATGGTCGTCCATGGATTGAGATTGAATAAACCCCATAGTGAGCAGCCATTCATTCGCTTATCCATTTGATTATTAGGAAGAGACTGGTGAATGAGTAAATGTATTGCAGAGACGAGTAAAGGAGGAGATGGAACGAGTAGGAAAGAGAAGGAGAAGGATAATGGAGTGGAGAAGAAGAATATCAATCCACAGGTATTCATTCACTTTCTCAATAATGTATTCCAATTTGTAGTCCTCTTTAGACTGATCTCATTCTATTCCATTCCTTGTCTAGGTTATTCCATCTGCCGTCGAAGCGTCTTCCATCCTTCCCGATTCATCCCCCCATGAGACGAAGATTGTCAGAGTAGAGAACACGAAGAGAGAGGTCAGAGAGAAGAGGAGTACTCATTGACGCTCACTCGATTGCTCTTGTAGATTGACGAATGAACCGTTCCATTGTAGAAATCACCAGAAGAGGAAACGAGTGGAGTGAATGGAGAGAAGAATGAAGAAGAAGAGACAAAAGACGAGAAAGAGATGAAAGAAGAGAAGAAGGAGAATGGAGAGAACGGAGTAGAGGCGAGGTCAGTGGCCCATGATGGCCGAGGAGCATGTGAAAGATGATTGTATCATTCACAATTTCGGCAATATTCAAATTTGTAGTGAAATTGTGATTGCAGAGAGGAGGAAGAAGAAGATAAGAAGGAAGAAGTAGTAGAGAATGGAGAAAAAGAAAAGGAGAAGGAAAATAAGAAAGAAAATGAAGAAAATGAAGAAAAGGAGGGGGAAGAAGATGAGAAGAAAGAAGAAGAGAAGGAAGATGAAGCAGAGACTTCGAATGAGAAGACTCCGAATGGAAAGATCGATGAGATTAAGTTAGTTTCTCTCGAGAAGAGCATTCCCTCTCTGATGATAATTCCCCAATCTCATCTCTTCTCCCTTCAGAACACCTCTTCCTCCTACTCGTCGATGGTCTCGAGGGGAATGGATGTGTGAATGGGATGGATGTGGAGAGAGATTCGATGCTCCCTCCTCTCTTCTCCACCATGCAACACTCGATCATCTGCACTCCATCGAGGTTCCCACTGTCTGTAAATGGCCTGGTTGTGATGGTACGAAGAGGAATAAGTGAGTGGAAGGGAGGGAGAGGGGGGGGGGGGGGAGATGGTTGAATGTATTCCTGCCTTCTCAGATGGTCATTGGTCACTCATCTACAAGATCACCATGCGAGTGAGAATCAATTGAGAGAAGCAAGTCGAAGGAGGAAAGAGGGAAGGGCGCCACTCCATCCTCCCAAATACTCTTCCCATATACCAAGAGAGACACCACAACATCCTGGTTAGTACTCCCCTCCCCTCCTCCACTCTCACTACCGCATTCCAATCCATTCCCATCTACAGGCTACTCCAAAACAGCAGCGATCGATGCAATACGACGACACGCATTCAATTACATAGTGAAGGATCTAACGGAGGAAGTGGAAGGACCAGTGACGAAGAGTATTCGATTGACTTCCTGTCTTATTCTGAGGAATATTGCACGATATTCTGTTGAAGGACGATGGTGAGTAGAAGGGGAGAGAGGGGAAGGAGGGGGGGGGGGGAAGAGTACTCATTCCTCCCATTACAGTAATCTTCGTCGATACGAGCGAAGTCTATCGTGGATGGCCCTCTCTCGATTGGAATCAAATGGAGCTCTAGCCCAATTATTATCTGAACTTCCACGAGAAGAAACACAAGAGAAGGATGATGCATCCTCTTCTCCTGCTTCTGTCCCTTCTGCTAATTCATAGTTGACCCCCTCCCCTCTCCCCCTCTCCCTCCCCCTCCTTCCCCTCCTCTTCCTTTCGATCTCATGATCTAATCCCATCAGTAGGACTCTCCATTGCCATTTCTTGTCGAATTGTCGACTATGTCAGTTCAAGTGGGTAATTACCCACAATTGTATGTTATAATTTATTGATTTATTGTAATTATGTTCGTATCAGATTGTGATCTCATTTCTCTCCTGCTCTCAACTTTATATCTCCGAAATATTCTCTCCATCTAAGCCATCGGGTATTGGTTTTTACTCTAATCTTTGCTTCGTATATCTCACTTTCACTATCCATCTTTACATTAATCCTTGTGCTAAGCTAATATACCAATCTAATTATGACTGATTAACCTATTGTTGTCTTATCTCAATTTCCTGTGAAATGAAATTGGCAGTTACTGCACCTTCCTTCCATTTATCTGAGAGTTTATTCACAACTACTGGTTCGAGTCCAGATAAATATCTTAAAAGGCATGGAATATTATAAACAAAGACTATGGATGTTAAGGATGACACAAGCACATTCGAAGGAGAAGCCAATAGTGTATTACTACCATGAGGATATCGGAAATTTTCACTATGGTCAGTGATCCTCTCAAATATGCTTGATCTCTGACTTTTCTGATCAAATGAGAGTTCAAATCGTTTCTCTCAGGTCCCAAACATCCAATGAAACCTCAACGAATGGCAGTGTGCCAATCTCTCGTTCTTCATTATGGATTAAGCAAGAAATTGGAGATGAGGAGGCTACCGTATGCGAGTTCTGCCGATCTAAAGTATGTTACTTCTCATCCGGAGCTCATTCTTAGCAAATGACGCGAATGAACTCTGAGAATGCTGCAGGCGATTTCACTCTGATGAATACGTTACTTTCCTTGAGAAGATCTCCCCACAGAGTGTCTTGTATACGGGAATTGCTGATCAATTAGGAGTGTTCCATTTTGGAGAAGACTGGTATGCTTATTGAATAGAATCATAGAATATTATCTCCGGAATCAATGAGTGTAAAGAGGGAGTGTGATTTCAGTCCAGTGTGGGATGGGATCTACGACTTCTGCTGTCTCTACACGGGAGGATCACTTGAGGGAGCTGTCAGACTCAATCACAGTATGCCCTTTCTCTGCCATTACTCATTCCATGCTTCTACTTGCCTTCTTCTACTCGTAGTAATCTCAAATTAAGGGAAGACGGACGTAGTAATCAACTGGAGTGGAGGACTGCATCATGCGAAGAAACGTGAGACTTCCTAATTCATATTTGTATAGATACCGTTTAGTCTTTATTCTCCCTTTCTCAATCTGCATTCAACTAATCGTTACTTAATTGTAGACAATGCGAGTGGATTCTGCTATGTGAATGATATTGTGATTGCTATTCTCGAACTACTCAAATACCATCAGAGGTGAGAGAAGGGAAGGGGCGAATTGAAGGGATGGGGATGACTTCCCTTCCTTCCAGAGTCCTCTACATTGATATTGACATTCATCATGGAGATGGAGTGCAAGAGGCATTCAATCTCACTGATAGGGTAAGCAATCTGTAGTCACTCTTTGTAGGTGCACTCAACTCATCCAGTTGTAGTATCTTTTGTTGTCTTATTCCTACAGTCGATAATGCACTCATATTCCTTCTCTAAAATAGTTCGCACTCCGGTTGTAGTTCATTGTGATTCATACTTGTTTATGCAGGTGATGACAGTATCCTTCCACAAATACGGCAATCATTTCTTCCCTGGGACGGGAGATATGTATGACGTAGGAAGAGAGACTGGAAGATTCTACTCTGTCAACGTTCCTCTCCTACAGGGAATTGATGATGCGAGTGAGTACTATTCGTCTGATTATGAGAGTGAGAGGGGAGGGGGATGGAGTGGAGTGGACTCTCTACAGGTTACACCAGTCTCTTCAAGTCCGTAATCCAAGGAGTAATCGACCATTATCAACCAGAGGTCATCGTTCTTCAGTGTGGAGCTGATTCACTCTCTAATGACAGATTGGGCAACTTCAATCTGAGGTGAGAAAAGAAATGAGAGTAACTGATGAATGACCGATCTCATCTCAGTATGGATGGCCATGGAGAGTGTGTTGCATGGACGAAATCATTGGGAATACCAATGATGGTATTGGGAGGAGGAGGATATACACTCAAGAATGTTGCCAGATGTTGGGCCAATGAGACGGGAATATTGGTTGGAGAGAGACTCGATGATAAACTACCTGAGACTTGTGGTGAGTTGACTGAGAATGATACTGAGATGGTAGAGATTGAGAATGGAGGAATACGGTAGTACAGTCAATATGAAACATTGTGAACCGTTTACGGTAACTTACCGAAAGTTACCGTAAGTTTAGGTAAAACAACGATTGCGGTTCAGTGCGTCTATCGATAAGGCCGAAACTTGTAGGGGAGACATAATTCGAGTGCCCCGTCAAACTGACATTCTTGGATTTTTGATAATTTGCACGCGTCGCGGTCGCGCGTTGCGTGCGTGAAGCGTGCAAGTGCGTGCAAGTGGGCGGAGCTTCAGCGAATTTATACAATACAGTGTAATTTCACTGGAACTTGTATTATTTTCATTATTTCGTCGTGTATGATCATAAGGAAGGAGTAAATCCAACTTTCCGATCATTTTCTAATGAACTCTGTCCACTCGATCTCTGCAAGCACGCAACGCGCGACCGCCACGCGTGCAAATTATCAAAAATCCAAGAATGTCAGTTTGACGGGGCATTCGAGTTATGTCTATCCTACAAGACTCGGCCCAATCGATAGACTCACTGAACCGCAATCACTGTTTTACCTAAACTTACGGTAACTTCCGGTAAGTTACCGTAAACGGTTCACAATGTTTCATATTGACTGTAGACTGTCTCATCTTCAGAGTACTACAACTACTTTGGACCCGATCACACTCTAAGGTCAGGAATGGAATTCAAACATGAGAATCAGAATACGAAAGAGGTACGTTATATTTTCACTGAATTTCAATCAATCGATTCTGTTACAGTACCTTCAAGCGATAAAAGTCGAGGTCCTTGAGAATCTGAGACAGGTACGGATTTCAATTTCTGAATTTTCTCTTCAATATACATGTGATTGTGAATGGATTGGTTACAGATAAAAGGCGCCCCGTCTGTTCAAATGCAAGGAGTACCAGAGGATTTCTTCAAGCACGATCACGTATTCAGAGGGAGCGAAGAGAATATGGATGAGAGAAGAGATGATGATGAAGGAGTCGAAACGGGATCTAATCTCGATTATGATTAACTAGTTGATCTTATTTAACCACCATCTAATTATGCATGGAAGTGATTTATACTCTGTTGTATACGTTGTCTGATTGTCACGGGTTGACATCTTCATATGTACAGAAATGAATGATGAGAAGTGAATGAGAAGCTCGTTGGCATTGAATGGAAGAGATCGATGGATAGATGGGAATAGAAGGTCTCTTTGAGAGAAGGAATGAGGATAGGGAGAGGGTAGATCATCGAAGGAAAGAGAAACAAGATCGAGAGGATCGGGGAGTGGTCAGAGCACGAGAGAGGGCCGCGACTATGAGGAGTTTGAGTTGGAATCCAATGTGGGGAGTGAATCTGCAATGGGGGAACGATATCAGAGTGCGATCTCACATTCCATTCATTTCTTGTGAAAATAAGAGATGAGAAATTGAAAAATTTCAATAGGGTCTCCTCCAAATTCTATGCTTGTTGAAAGAATTCTACCGGTGAAGTAATCGATATAGAATGAGGAATATAAATGAGACCTGAGCAATCCATTCTCGAGTCGTGCCGCTTCCCTTCCCGCCTCTTCCAATATGCACTCCCATGTATCCCTAGAGAGAAGAGAAGATGAGAAGGGAAAGATTAAAGGTAGTCTCAGATCTCCCTTGAGAGTTGGGAAGAAAGATGAAAGAGAAGAATAAGGATTACCGTCTTCCATCGACATTGCACATTGAATTGCATCGGATGATCGTCTCTCGTTGCGCATTTTGAATGAGGAATGGATCGCCTCAATTATCGATAATTACTCACATACATTCTGCAGACTCTCGACTATTGAATGATGCAGAATCCTATGTTTATTCTATTCATAAACCTGAGATGTCTAATGCGAGTACGTGAGTACTCTTATCTCAACAGACTCACCAGGAAGGAAGTGAGCTATGATTGTATCATTCCAATCAGTAACAGATTGGACAATTCCATTCCTTCGTCTGGAGAGGGAAGAAGGGGAAGACAGATCAGAGATAATCAATACTCGACGACCGTATGATTCCATCACCCAAAGGGATCCACCACACCAAATCTGCAAAGAAACTTTTTTCCCGTGAAAAAAATTACTCGTAGAAGAAGATATAATTTTCTGGCTTTCGAAAGTAAGAAGCATCTCAATCATTCTTTCTTTCTCTTGCAAAAGATTCGTTTATGGCTACTGAGCCAGTGGGGATTATTCAGTCAAGGAGAATGACAAATTTGAAGGAAAGTCAAAAGAACGAACCTTCTCTGCCCAAATATCGAAGAGTGGAAAATTGGCTGTGTCTGTGATCTGAAAAGATGAATATTTTCTTCCATCTCTAACTTTCTGTCCATATTTCCCCCTTTTCTCATTCATAATGTGAATGAGTCTCTTCGTTGATAAGTGGCCATTAAGGGAAGAAGCCTCCTTTCTCACTTGAACCTCCCTCGAGAATTCCCCCTTCTCCCTCCCATCGATCGACTACTACTAATGATCGAGTGAAGTGCAGACAAGGGAAAGGAAGAAGAAGAATAACGAGGAGACGAGAGGGGAGGAAGGAGGGAGAGAGAGAGAGGGGGGGGGGGGGGGGGGAGGGGGTCCTGGGGGATACACTTCCAGAGACACCCTATGCATTACTGAACGGACGAGAGGACAAGGAATACGTCAAGACTTTTTCACTTCTCTACTTCAGACTTCTCTTCAAGACTCTTCTCACCTGTATCTCTCTATCTGCTCTCATTACGAGGAAGGAAGAGGAAGACGAGAGGTAGAATAGTACTTGCTGTCTGGATGGAATAATGGCGGAATGGTGGAAGACTCCCGATACTTCCTCGTCACCTTCCTTAATCACTCTCATTACTCCATTCCAATAGTAAGAGAGAGAGAGAGGGTGACTCAATGCCCATTCCATCTCTCTCACTAGTAGCAACAATCCTTCCTTTTGGTGTGACTGCCACAACAAAGAAATCGATAGAAGGGGGACGAACCTCTTCTTGAGGATGGGGAAGATGCTCTATGAATCCATTCCTTTCGTGAGGAGGAGAAGGGAAAGATTGAGATGCTCGAGATGAAGACGGAACACCAATACAATTGCCATTCATTTCGTGATGGAGAAGTGAATCTCCTTGTCTCTCTGAGGGACGAAGACGATTAGATTCAGAGAAGGTACGAAGAGAGATTCCCCCATCGTCCATTTAGAGAGAGAGAGGGAAGGGAGAAGGGAGGGATGGAGGGAATGGAGTGGTCAGTTGTGGAAGAGAAGAGAGAAACGAGAGATACGAGACTTCAGAAGGGGAAAGAGAGAGAGAGGAGAGGGGAGAGAGGAGGGGGAGAGAACGGTGGAAGTAATCTTAGTCTAGATGGATGGAAGGGAGGGAATAGGCCACATGTGGAGTAAAAGGGAGTCTAGTTGATTCCCTTCTGATTCTCTTTTAGAGTAGCCATCTCTCAGTCTAAATTCTATTGTCCAATAAAGGGGGGAAAGGGGAGGAGTAACTGTTGAATGGAAAGAGTAAGCTGATCGTCTATTTCCTCTCTCTCGGACGTCATCCATTGAACTCTCCCTCTTCTTCTTCTCGATTCCCATGATGAAACGGAATCTGGAAAGGGGAGAAATGAGGAGTGTTTGCATAGAGTCCATTTGAATTCCCTCTTTCCATTCAATGAGACTCTTTCTCTTTCGATTCCCTTCTATCTCGAGAGAGGGAGGAAAGAGAAGAGGAACAAGGGATTGACCGATGAGAATAAAAAGAGAGTGAGGAATGGCAAAGTGATTGAGAGAAGAGAAAGAAAGGCATCGACCGGTTTATCCCTCCAAATATTCATCCCTTCTTATTGAAACGAATAACTGATCTGTAGGGACGAGACTGACTACTGTCGATTCTCTAATGGAATTACAATCTCGAGAACATCAAAAACTTGAATGGAGTAACAAAAAGTGGCAATTTCTCGTTTTTTGCCCGATTGCTTGAGGGAGGAAGGAGGAAAGGAGGGAAGAGAGGGGGGTCGTGTTGTGACACTCATAATTGTGTCCCCCTCCATTCATTGTTGTACAGTCTCTTCTCTTCTTCAACTCGGAAATTCATCCTCTTCTCTACAGTGCAACCAACCTAATATCTCCCTCCTCTCCCTTTTCTTCTCTCTCTTCTCTCATTCTCATCTCATTCATTTTGTTCCGAGAGGTGTGGATAGGAAGAGGGAAAGTCTAAACGAGAAGAGGGAAGAAGAGGGAAGACAAGGATGGGATCAAGCATAGATTGGATAGAGAAAATGCCTCGTTCCTTTCTATGTCTCTGCACCTCTCTTCGATTACGTAAAAGGGGAGAGGACAAAGGCAGGTTTAGTAGGAGGGAGGGAGATACCGGAAGGGTAGGATCAAGAGAGGGAATGAAGCCTCCCCCTCTCTCCCCTCTACCAATGGCATCCATTGTTCACTCTCGTTCTAGTGGAGGTCTAAGTCGAGATTACTCCCTTCATCTCCTCTCCCCATGACTCCTTTCTATCCAGTATTCGACTTCCCTCTCTTCCTCTCTTCTCATTCTCGATCTCATCAATCGATTCGAGACCCATTCGATGCCATTCCTTCCTCTCCTCTCTTCTTCGTCTTCCTATTGCCCTTCAAAGTCCTTTCATTCTCTTCTTCTCTTGTATGTTCTTCTCTCGTCCCTCAAGGTTCACACCCTTTACAGTCTCGATCTACACTTGATACCCCCTCTCCCCTCTCTCAGTCTATCATCCTTCCCTTCCATGCCTTCCTCTTCTAATTCACTCCTATCATCCCTCCATTGTGATCTCTCCTCCTCCTTTCCTTCCCTCAGTAGCTTTCGTCTCTTCTGCTCTCTTTCTCTACAAATCTGCGTCAAATCCTCATCTAGCGAGGTCAAAAGTGCGAAAAGCGATAGTTCTTCTCTCTCTCTCTCTCTTAATCCGTCTCAATACTCTCAATGTCTCAATCTCGGTTACTGCTTACTCCATTCATTCTCATCTTTCTTTCTCGCCGAACAGTGAACCAAGAGGGGCACAAATGGAATGCTTTTATGCTCTAATCTCTGCCACTTTCCTTTCCTCTGGTCTCATCTTGATTTCTCTCTCTCTCTTTTAATCAACCAATAGGCCTCTTCTCATTCATCCCTTCCAATCTCTTCTCTCTAATTACAATATCTTTTTCATGCATTCGATTCATTCTCACCCCATTACATCCTCTCTCTGTCTTCAATTCCTTCCTTCCTCACAAGAGTGAAAGCATTTGTTATTCCTCCTTCTACCGAACAGAAAGAATAGTGGGGGTATCATTCTAAGTGGTTTTGCACACTCTTTTCATTGTCTTCATCATCATTCTTTTTGTTCGTCAACTTTCGTTTATTCGTCATTAGATTGTTCGCATTCTCACACATTCTCATTGAACTCTCTTCGATTGAAGGAATGACTCGATGGATATCAATACTTCTTCTTCCCATCGTATCATCTTCATTCATAACCTGGCCTAATCCTCAAGATCTTCCTCCTTCATTGAAACCGAAGCCTCGTGATTGGAGTGAAAAGAATCTCGGACAATGGTGCAGAAATTTTACTCTCGATCGGTTAGTTATCCTTCTATCCTTCCTTCTTCCTTCATCCTTCCTTTCGATCAAAGAACAAATTAGGTTATCGTGTACCAGAGAGGAATTGTCCACGTGAATGGATTAGCTGCAGAGAACATTCCCTCTCCTCTGTTCCTTCCTTCCCTCCCTTCTCATCCATCTCTCAATCTAGGGTCGAACACCAGCATCAATGGGGATCTATTATTTATCACCTTCATCCCTCAGCTCTCTCGTGATTTTTCGTATAGACACTTGTTTTGTTTCTGCGTTTTTCTCCATTATGATTGATGAGAAAGACGAGCTGTAGTATCTGAGATTTACAATATTTACGAGTTGACTGCAAGCTTTCACAATCATTTGCAACACTAGAATGCGTAGACCACAAGATCAAAGAATTATGAAACATAAATATGTTGATACAGAATAATTCCAATGTTTCTTTCAGTCACACTCAATGCGAATTGGGATCAGCCTTCCATCGATTTGATTGTTGTGGAGAAGATGGAGCTGAGTGCTGCTTCGTCCTACAGGTTTGTCTACTCGACCAATGAGACTATGAGATCGAATATTGGAGTGATTGGAGTGAGAAACTGCTAGACATTAGACGAAGTTCTTGCAGAGACAAAGTGTGATAAGGGAGAGTTCCCGTCTCTCTTCTCCTTTCGTCTCTGTACTCTATCCATCACTTAGAATGGAATGAATAATAATGGAATAGAATATCTCAATTGCAGGGATGGGTTCACTTCGTTCTCGCTGGTCTCATCATTACTTTCCTCTCTTCACTCTCTTTTTATTTCCTCCTCCACTTCAAATTGATCTGTCTAGAAAGGACGTATCCCCCTTCTGGTATCTATATCAAGTAGGTCCCTTCTCTATTCTGGTAGGTCATTCCCTTCTCTTCTCCCAGTTGTCCTTTTATCCACGGGTTGAATTCTCTCTAATTGAATTCTCTTCCATCTATCACTCGATCTCACACTATTTACCTTGTATCCCCTTCCCCTCTCATATCTCCCTCCCTCTCTCCATTCACATCCCTTCTTCTCTTTCATTGCTCATCTCATCTAACATTCCAATATCAATCTGAATCTTTATTGTCTCTTGCCACAAAAATAGTTGTTGATTGCTCAATATGAGAAGTTAGAAGAATTAGATCAAGATGTCGAATAGAAAGAATGTAATGGAAAGAAAGATTGTTCACTACGGATGTTCGAGTCACGGGAATAAGAAGACGCACACTCGGAAAGATGAAGGAAACAAACGAAACAGCAATGAAAAGAGAATAAAGCTATTCAATCGATTAAGCAGATAGCGATTATACTGTAGAATGGAATCGATGAGGAAGAGTCTAGGAATGGTTCTCTCAATGAGTCTCAACTCTGGTATATCCATCATTAAGAAGAGGACTCTTCGCTTCTCCATCTCCATGTCCTCCTTCCAATTTCTTCCTCGTATGCTCTGCATCGTGCTCATCCAGATCCTGCAACGATCTCCCTTCCTTCCCTTCCAATCTACAGTAATCCCCCTTCTAGATTACCGTACATCTTTCACGTAGTGGTACACGATTCCTGCTCCGAATGCATCTCCCAGCACGTTGATCGAAGTACGGATTCGGTCCCTGAAGGAGAACATGGATTATAATCAGTAGTCGATAGAGGGGAGTGCCTACAGTAGCCAGTCGACGGCGACGATGAGGGAGACATCCTTGACGGGGAGGCCGACTGCCGTGAGGACGAGAAGCATGGTGACGAGACCGGCTGAGGGGACGGACGCCGCCCCGATTGAGGCGAGAGTAGAGGTGAGACTGAAGGAGAGAGAGAGAGAGAGAGGGGGAGGGGAGGGGAGGGGGACGGACCTGACTGTGACCACTTGACCGAACGAGAGATTGATCCCATTCATCTGCGCAATGAAGATGGCTGCGACTGCTTCGTAGAGGGCTGTTCCATCCTGAGAGAGGAGAAGGTGAGGGAGGAGGAGAGGGAGGAGAGGGAGGAGAGGGAGGAGAGGGAGGGGACTGACCATGTTGATAGTTGCTCCCACTGGAAGGACGAATCGAGTCACCCTTCTATCCACTCCCAGATTCTCCTCGAGACAATTGTAAGTCATCGGAAGAGTGGCAGAACTGAATGGTGATTGTGGAGGGAGGAGGAGAGAAAGAGGAGGGAGAGAGGAGGGGAGAGACTCTACCTGGAGGCAGTTCCCAGTGCAGTCAACCATGCTTGGAGGAGTCCCTTCATGAAGACGAACGGATTCTTCCTAAGAGGAGGATAGATGAAGGAGGAGGAAGGGGAGGGGGGAGGGGGAGATACCTCGTGCATACGAAGAATAGAAGAGGGAGAGAGATGAGGGCATGGATGGCCAGACCACACAGAACTGTTACCATGTACATGGCTAGCATTTTGGCTGAAGGAGAGAGAGATTAGAGGAGGGAGGGAGGGAGAGAGGAAGGACTCACCTGTCTCACTGATATCCTGAATCTCGAGAATCTTGCCAGCAATGAGACACATGATACCGATGGGAGAATACCTGAGTTGAGAATGATTCATTACTCCGATTTCCCTCTTCGTGTACGTGACCATCACTACAGTCCCATCACTCTCCCTCTCCATCCCTCTCTCCCCCTTCCTCTCACTCACCACATGGTCATCATAACCAGCTTCATGATCACTTTGTCCATAATAACGAAGAGATTCACCTGAAATATCAAATATTTCCCTTTTGCCCCATTCCTTTTATTATTCCGACAGTAACAGATTGAGTGAGGGAGAGGGACGGGGAGTCCCAATTGAATCAACCACCGACTCTTCCTCTCCTTTCATCACCTTTCTGTCTTGTTCCATACAGAATAAAGAGAGGAAAGGAGACATTTACATGAGTGTTAAAGCAGTGAATGGAAGAGAGAAGAAGAAGAGGTTCAAAAGAGATACCGAAATGGCAGAAGAAGGGAGAAGAAGGGAGGAGAAGGGAGAACTTACGACTGGCTCAGCCTCTTCTCCCAATTGAGACAACATTATTCCTACTCCAATACAGAAGACGATGACTCCTGAATGGAAGAGGGATTACGGTAGTTGAGGGTAGGTCAGAGTACCGAGCACATTCATTCCAGGGGCCGGTTCGACAGTAGCCTTGATATAAGGAGCAAGAGAGAAGTTCTTCTCTCGATGGGCTGGGGTTATCACTGGAGTTACGTTCACGTATTTAGTCTGAACTTGCTGGAAAGTAGCGGCAACAATGTTCTCAGGGAACATATTTCTGAAAGTGAAGAAGAATATGAGAAGGGGAATTCAATCTGAGGAATGGACCTGATTAGATCGAGAAGAGTATCGAGAGTAGAGACAGTCTTCCCTTCCGTTCCTTGCCCAATCTCTTCCTTGATAGTCGGATCTCCAGGATGAATGAGAAGAACGAGGAAGATTCCAGTCTAGATGATTCATTCTTCCCAAGAAGAGAGACTCATCTACTCACGATCACAGCAATAACAGTAGTGGAGATATAGTAGATGATAGCGAGAGATCCCATTTTACCCGATTGTTTAGCATCGAGTTGAGCCAATCCTCAATTGGAAATCGTCATTCTCTTCTCCATAACAGTGATAGGTTGAGCGTTACAAACCAAAGATCTCTCTCTCTCTCTCTCCCTCTTTTCTTCCATTCTCTTCTACTCAACACTTGAATTTCCTCTCGAAACGTCTCGCGTCTCTCAATATTTTGAGGACTCCCCTCAAGAGAAAAGCGAGTCTCTCCACTAATTGTCAACTGACCTGAGATGAGAGAAGATGCAATCAAAGGGAGAATCATCATCTTTAGAATACGCATTAGAATCTCTCCAGGGAATGAGATTAGAACTACTGTCTGAAGATGATCTTTGATCTCTCTTGCTTGATCTTTGATCTCCTCTCACCTGTGGAGACAAATGAGAAGATCGAAGAGCGAATCCAAGGGCGATTCCGAGAAGAACCGAAGAGACTGTTAGAACGAGTAGAAGATTCTTGTGAAGCCATTTGAAGAATGGATGAGAAGCCATTCTGGAAGTGAATAGATGGAAGATCAACGGAGAGATGGATAATCAGAAGAGAGATGAAGACACTGTATCAGGAATCAACAAGAGAGAGAGACATGGAGGGTCGAAGTGAACGGAGGAGAGAAAGTGTATGCAGAACGAAAGAAGAGATATCAGTAACAGAAGAGAAGAAGAGACGACAAAAACAATGGAGATTACGTTGAGAATTGATCTGATTATGATGTCTATGAAGAAGTGAAACGAGAGAAGAGAAGAAGAATTAGACTTGAGAGTGAGGGTAATGAGAGGATCTAGAGGGCATCAAGAGGAGATCTGAAGGGAGGAGAGAGGGAAGGGAGGAGGGAGAGGAGGGGAAAGGGGAGGAGAGAGACGGAGGGAAGGAAGGTACACAATTGATGCTATTTCTTATTCAAAAGAACGAAGATACGCTAAAAGACACTAAGTAGACACTCCGTTTCAATCAGTCCCACTATGGAATTGGCAGATTGAAATATTAGTCAAATTGCCCTTCGTGTATCATTCTGTCTCGACAGGTGAAATGTGATAGAGAAGAGAGGAGGAAAGAGGGAGGAAGAGACGGAAACTAGAGGAGATAAATGAGATGGCGAAACGAATGTGACAGATTTATCCATAGTGTGAGATGGGGGGAAAGAACACCTCATAGAGAGAAGGAAGATCAAATTGAGATAAGAATAGAAGGGAAGACAGAATCAACATTGGAATATGTTTATTATTGGAGTAGTAGAAGGAAGGAGGGAAGAAAAGGGAAAGAGAAGGACATGAAGGGGGTAGATCAAGAGAGAGACTCATTTCAATGAGGAATTCGTTTACATTGTGAAAAGACTCTGGCTTATGGAAGTGGATACATAAATATTGAATTGAAGAGTGAGAATAAGGGAAAGAGAAGAGGAAGGGAGGGGGATCTACCCAATAGAGTCCAATCAAAAAGAAATCATAGGAAATAGACACTTTTCGCATGGCAGATTTTTTGATGGAGACATTTGGTATTGAGAATGAAAGGAGAGAAGAATAGTCCCTCCCATCGAATAATGGGAATAAGTATAATATGGCATTGAATGGAGGATCATTCTCACTGGGAGTCCATTTTTACCTCTCTCTCGTCAACAAAGTGAAACAGTGAGGAAACTAAATCTGTCCACCTCTCTCTCTCTCTCTGAGTGAGAAGAAGGAGTGATTGATGCTTCTCTCTTTCTCTTCCCTCTACAGTACGCTTGTTACTCTGCGAGTTAGTCGACCTTGAGTAGCAATTAAATAATTTAGCTTGGAAGAAAACGAAGTAGGAAAGATACAGTCGAATTGGTGTGCAATCTACAAGTGATGTATAGCAAGGCAATCAATATATCAATCAATCCATACTACTCACAACAATATATTTGCAAACTTTGCAGTATACGAGTGTTACCGGTGATAATTACAGAGAAAGGGCATCTATGGACTACAACCGATTAGGGAAGAGACAAAGGGAAGGAGGGGAATGCACGGGGAAACTACCCGAATAGGGAAGTCATCGAGATCATTTAGGAGGGAAAGAGGGGGGAGGGGAGAGGAGGGGTCACCTATCATGGAATCGAATCAATAAATATTCTATTTCTTCTTATTCTTCTGCTTCGACAATTCCGCTTCAGTCTTCATCGCTCTTCTCCATTTACGAACATTCTCTGAAATGGGAATTGAAATAGAACGACACTCTTTCCTTCCAATGAGGAAACCACACAAAACTCATATGCTCCATCTCATTCTAGAAAAAAGTTTCCCGTCGATAGAACGGGAAAGTGAGAGAATTGAATGGGGGGAGCACCTCTCCTCTTCCTTTTCTTCCCCATCTACTTCATTCAATCTATTCCATCTGGATCATTTTCCTATCTCCATTTGATCAGGTAATAAAAGTGACTGCTCTCTCTCTCTCTCTCTCTCTCTCTCTCTCTCTCTCTCTCTCTCTTCTCATCTACAACTCAAGCTGTTCAAACTCTTTCCCATCTCTGATCACGAATCATTTCTCCAAATAGAGCCTCATCGATCAATCACTACACGGTTTTCACACACGAGAATGCAATAGTTTGAATGAGAGAAGGAAGGAAGGGAAAGTGATACCTAGTCCACTCTCGAGTAGTTTCATTTCTTTCTCCATTTGACTCTCCAAATCCATACTGAGTGCCTCTGCATCATAATCAGGATTCTCAGTCTTCTTCATTAGACTCTTCCTCTCCTTCACGAATTGACCATTGTCCTGCAAGAGATAAGATACTCCTCCTCCCCTCCTTCCCCTCTCTGACTCGTCCCTTCTCTTCCTTCCTTCACTCTCATCACACATCAACCACACCACTCACTAATCCAATCTACTTCGCTTAGTCTTTAGCAAAAAGGACTTCTTTCAAAGTAACAACGATCTAATTGAGATCCAACGCGTTATCTCGTTCCTTCTCTCTATCGAGATCAGGCGAGATCGCGGTTCTGTGGTTAGAGAAAGAGAGGGAGAGGGAGGGGAGAGAAGGGCAATAGAGGGATAGGGTTGGAGAGAGGGAAGGAAAGGGAGACAGAATGATCTCTCTCTCTCTCCCTCTCTCTCTCCTAATTACAGAGGGATGGGCTCGTCTCAACGACGGGATTTCATTCCCATTCATCAAGAGAAGAAGAGTGATCGAGAGATCAAACAATTAACCGTTCACTATCACAAAAAAATATTGTGATAAAAAAGAAATGAGAATAGGAATAAGACAGCCTCACATCAAACCATTGGGCGAGATCTACGAGACACTTCTCCTCTGCATTCGTCATCGCTCCTATCGCCCTCTCCAATACCATCGCATCCTTTGATGTTCCCTGCAATCAATTCCCTCTCTCGTCTCTCCTGATCTACTCTACAGTACACTCTGTCCTCTACTATGCCCTTCTCTTCTCTTCTCTACTTCTTGTCACTAGTAACGACCAAAAAGTCTCATCGCATTTCCCCCTCAGTCAATTTCGAGATGATTCAACCGGATACACCTCTCTTCTCTCTCTAACTTACTCTCACCACACTCAAAATGACTCATTCGCCTTTTTTACACGAAACATGAAACTCGTGTTTGTTGAGATTACCAGAACAGAAATTCGAACAACCAATTGAAATGTCCATCCATATCTAATAAACCCTAGATAATTTCCATCTGAATGTCCCTTACATTTCTGGAGTATACGAGGGAGATATCAGCTTCTTCGTCTTCTTCGCTTCCAGGGGGAAGCATCAATTCATCGTCTCCCATTGGAGTTGACACTCCATTCGAATCTGCTCCCAATTCCTTCACTCTGTAATCATATCGTCACACTCGTCTATATGTGACCAACTATATGAACAACACCCGTTCGACAGTGCGTATCATTTGATTAACAAGATGGAATCTCTCACCTATCACAATATCTGAGTGTATTGAGTGTATGCTCACACGAATTCATTCCAGGAGAGATCATTGCAATCTGCAATCAGTCCATTGTCCTCCCCTCTTCCTTCTCCCTCTCTCTCTCTTCTTCCTTACCATACACGTCCTCGCCTTCTCTCCCAAGAATGAATCTCTCAATACGATCGTCAGTTTACTCGCTCGGAATGGAACGTGCGCAGTGTTCATGCTCATCGCTCTGCAATTCCCTCCATCACTCTCCCCCTCCTCCCCCCTCCCCTCCCCCTCTCTCCCTCTACCTGATGCATTCCTTGAGTGCGAGTAGACTCTTATTAATCTCAGCTCCCTCCTGTCTCGTCTGTCTATCAGCAGCAGCTGTATCCACTCCTCTCTCATTACCAGCCAGATCGATAAGGGAGAACTTTCCCCACTGCTTCGGTCCTCTGAATGGGGCATACCATCATTTCCTCCCTCCCCTCTCCCCTCCTTCTCAACTCACTTCTTCAATACAATCTGGAATACAGCATGGGATCGACTTGAATTGGCATTTGCACTCGTCGTTCCGGCCGTTCTCTGCTCCGTTCCTCGTCTGATCACATCCAGTACCTCCAATGGAGCTCTTCCTCCTCTCCCTCCCTCTCTCTCTCCTCACCTCTTGATCATCCTTCACTTCTTCCTCCTTCAATCCCACAATCTGCACTTGTCCATTCTTATCCTCGAGTACTCTCAGTATCGACTTGTTCTTCAGTAGATCGAATACCTTCAATCGATCAATCGATGAGAGGAGGGGGGGGGGGGAGTCACTCCTCACCTTTCCTCCGTATATCTCGAAGAAGCAGCACACAACAGTGAGCTTGAGATGTTTGTATTCTCTGGAGAGAAGTCTGAATACATCGGAAGCAGCGAGTGCATAGATTCCCGCTGCTGTGTTCTGAAGGAGGGAGATAGATCGTGGAGAGGGAGGAGAGGGGGGGGGGGGCTTACCTGATTCTTCCCTGAGAACTCTCCTCCCATTGTGTGAGTCTGCAAAGATAAGAAGGATAGGCAGAGAGATGGAACGACTATCTCACCTTTCCACTTCCCGTTTGCCCATAGGCGAAGCAAGTAGCATTTCCCTGTTCGAAGATGGTACGAACCAGAGGTTGAGCAGTGAACCTAAACAGGTACAACAAATGAAAACACAACAAATGAGAAATGCCTACTTATAGACCATATCGTTCCCAGCATTCTCATCGAATGCATAATCGAATCGGAACTTCTGATTGTCGAGATACTTCGTAAGATCAACCTTAATTGTATCACACCTTGTTATATTTACTGAACTATTAAATAACAAAAAAAGCGCCTTGTTTATGAAAAGAAGAGTATAAACTACCTTGACTTGAGGCTGATGAACAATGAGATGATCCTTGTTGGGCACTGTCACCACCTGCCAAATATACCTTCTCATACCCCATAGACATATTAAATCGACGAGAATGCGTGAAACGGTGATGAAGGATACCTCGATTTCCTTTCTTGCTAGTTCCTTCTTATTAAGAGGTCTCTTCCTCACACAGACAGTGATTCTGTTATCTGCCACTGCATCACTCATACGAAGGGGACGATAATCGATCTAAATTACTCTCATTCTCTTTATTGTACATCTGATTGTCATATTCACCATACCTGCACTTGATAATCTCTGATCATGGTGAGGAACTGGTAGTTTGGATTTCCAGGATCGATTTGTTTCTCCATTTCTTTCTGCTTCTTCAATCGATCCTGCAAAATATACAAATTTCGTATCTAGTAAATGAATCGAGTCTATGAATCCAGAACAGCTTGAACATTCAACTAGTTTAGTAATGTAATCATAAGAGTGCAGCATGTAAAACTATCGTCTTCTCTACCCTCTATATCACTAACAATAATCTGCTTCAGTACCTGTTGTGCTCTTCTTTCATCTCTCTGCTTCGCCAATCTCTCAATCTCAGCTACAGTCGATCCTCTATTCTCATTCTTCTCAATCTTCTCACTTTTGAGTGTCCGATCCTTTCCTCCCGTCAGCCATGTCTCCTCATCTGAATCAATCCAAATTTATTAAATCATTAAACGTCTCATTAGACATTGAAAAATACTGAGGGATAATCAATTTTCCAAATAAATAAATCTGACTTTCATCGGTGATTCCATCGAGAGTAGCAGCAGCCACCGCAGGAGGGGAATCAGGAGAGATTAGAGATTGACGAGATCCACGAGACTCTGAAGAGAGAGTTGGATGAAGAGAGAGAGAGAGAGTATCAAACATTTATTGCACTTCCATCGAATTCTTGGATAGTGAAGCACTTCTCTCGAGAAGGGAAGGGAACGATTAAATAGAAAGAGAAGGGAGAAGAACATACGTGGAGGTGGAATGGACAGCTTCGTCATGGGTTCCAATTTACTCTGTGAAGGAGCCTTGAGTCGAGACCTGATCAGAGTAATCAATGCAGACAAGTACGAGGGATAATAACATACACAGGGACGGGTGGTTCCTTGGCTGGTGGGGGAACTACAGTTCGAGCTGTTGCAACTGGCTGAAACCACATCATTGTGATATGAAGGGAAGGAACAAGAAGGAAAGGAAGTATTGGAAGAGGGAAAGAACCTTTTGTCTCGCCGGAGGAGGATGGGAAGCAGTTGCGTTCCCCATTAGAATTGTCTCGTCCAGATCGTTCCCATTGATTTGAGATTGACTCAAGATCTGTGATCCTCTTCTTGTGCTATTCTTGGATGGAGGAGCTCCCACCTGCGACAACTGAGGCTTCCCCATTCCCATCAGAGTTGGATTTATCTTGAGGAGCAAATTCCATTCGATTTCCTTGCCCTTCGTCTCTCCCTGGAAGAGAAGATAGTGATGGAGTGGCAGAGTGCACTCACCTTCTCGAACCATTCGACAGTGACAACTCCCTTGTCTCTCTTGATATCACTGATCACTGCTCCATGCACTCGTCCGTCCGATCGTTGAATGTCAACGTGCAGACCGACCTGGAAAGAAGAACTTTCAATTGAAAAAAAGAGAGCTCGATCTCACCTCGACACGCTCCATCTTGGTCTTTTGTGGAGGAGGACCCTTGGAACTCACTAACTTCGCCCCCCGGCCCACTGCAATAAAGACATGTCCAATTGACAAGGGAGTAAAAGATGCATTGCGAAACGAGAATTGAGCTTTGTCGAACTACACTCGCACTAAATATCGATCACGTCAAAGAACTGAGAACCTCCTCCGGCCATGACCGAATACTCAATCATGTCAATAATTTAATCTGTTATCAACACGCAATGAGAGACTGTCCACTGATAAATCGCTCGATTCAAAATTCTCATTGCGCGCAAAATGGGGATCACAAGACCGTAAAATTAGAATGGAGAGCCGGGGAAAGGTCTTGCCTGGAGAAACGTCGAATATTCCGGGTATTCAAATCAAATCTCTATTTTGTTCGATCTCGAATATTTCTGGGAATCTATCTACATTTTTGTGCTTAATATCAATAAAGGATAATTTAAAATCAATAGTTATTGAACAAAAAGTGGTCTGCGAACATGTTCAAATATGACCTCACATGTATACATGCTGCCTTGACAGTTGGGATCTGATTTTAATTCATTTTTCTTCAAAATTTAAATCAAATTGATTAATGAGTTTACGCCTACCTGGACCGTTCTTGTTCCGGGTGGGAGAAGGAGCCTTCGTCATCAGATCCTGCTATGTATGTGGTTACGTTATTACACATCTTCTAGGGTATACGGGTGTTCACTCACAGTAAATAAAAACGGCGGAGGCAAAAATCGAATTCAAACCTCGCGCATTTTCCAAGAAATGACTCCTATTGCATTTTGACGCGTGCGGTAGCGTTGCGTGCGTGAGAGAGCACACGAATTCGAGATAGCATCTCGTCGTCTGTGCTCTCTCGTGCCTAGAGACGCGCTCTCATTGGACAAACGAAAAGGGGGCGTGGCCGCCGCTCTCTGCGTTAGTTAGATGCGGGGAGGGAGCCGTTTTGAGCCGCCGTGGGGTATCCAGAGCAGTGATCGGAAACACATCTATCTACATACAAGATACAAATAAGTTATTTGTCAGTTTATTGAGCATAATGCCTAGTAAAACGAATCGAACAGACAATCCAAAGTGCTTAAGTAACGGAACAGTTGAAGAATGTATCCGAGCAACGATAAAGAGTGAAGAGTGGAATCAGAAGAATGAAGAGAGTGAAGGCAAGCTGCAGTTATGGATTGGAGTGCTAGACTCTCTTCTTTCCTTCAGAGTGTTCTTCTATCTTCAGTCTCTGTTATTTAGAATGCATTGCCATCCCCCTCCCAACTTTCTCTTCTTCTCAATCCTCAATTGTCGCTCGACCCTTTCGAGGTATCCTTTCTCTTATCCAATTCAAGGATCTCTATCCCATTCTCTCACTTAGCAGTTTTCCCTTGAATGAACTGGCTAGCTCTCATTCCTTTCCCTTTCCGATCCGATCCTAACTGACTCATTCTCTTATCCCATTGTTCTTCCCTTCCCTTCCTTCTTTCCAATAGAACAAGAACAAGAAATGAGTGGCAGAGCATTTATTAGTTCGTTGATATGGCGAGAAACACCCGAAGAGGGCGCGAATTGCATTCGATTGCATCTTAGTATCCAGGAGGAGTTCGAGGATCTGCAAGTACGGTACTCAGATACGGTAGGAGAGAGGATGGAGTGGGGACAGATAGATAACTCACGAGGACAATGACTGCAAGATCCCTTGTCTCCATCGTCTCCGTTGGGACCGGGGTTTCCGCTGGGTCCGGGTCTTCCTTCCTTTCCGGGTGCTCCAGGATCTCCAGGAGCGCCGGGGGGTCCGGGGTACGACTGTCCGTCGGGACCAGGGTTGCCCTTGGGTCCAGGAGGTCCCTGAGGTCCGGCCTTTCCGGGAGGTCCCTGGGGTCCGGGAACGGGGATGAGTCTTCCTTGGGCACCGGGAGCTCCACGCATGCCATCTCTTCCGGGTCTTCCCATGGGTCCAGGCTGACCAGCCATTCCCATCTCTCCGGGGGTTCCATCCTTGGGAGGCTCTCCGGGTGATCCCTTGGGGCCAGGAGGTCCCTTGGGTCCCATGGATCCCATAGGTCCAGGAGGACCAGGGGGGCAGATGATGCATGGCTCAGTAGCGGGAGCAGGAAGAACCTCTGCATCCTTGCCGTTCTTTCCGTCCTTTCCATTCTGTCCATCCTTTCCATCGACTCCAGGAGGTCCCTCGGGTCCGGGAGGGCCGGGAGGTCCCTGAATCAATCAGTAATCATCTGATCAGATACCGTAACCAATAATGAACAGTTGAGATAGGGTAGATGATCTCACCTGGTTGCAAGTGCAGCATACGGGGGCGGGTTCAGCATTGACGACGGGTCCATACCCACCGTATCCCCCGGATCCGCCTCCTGATCCTCCCTGAGAACCAGCAGCTCCAGATCCGTAGTTGGATCCTCCTCCTCCTCCTGTTCCTCCCTCGGGGATCCATTGACCGAATAGCCATCCTCTCTTCTGTCTGTGAACCAGTCCCTTTCCTGCTTGGAGAGCAGTCATCTCCATCCACATATCACGAGATCGAGCCTGTAAGGAGTACGGTCAGTTAGAGGACGGTAGGAAGGAGTACGGTAGGAGTACGAAGAGAGAGAGAGAAGAGGTTACCTTGCAGTAGTCAGTCTCGACCATAAGATGGGATTGGAATGATTGGACGTAGTTGTATAGCATGGGGAGAGTGACAACGGAAGCAATGACAGCGACAGTGGAGAGAACGACGGCCACAAAGGCAATTCGCCTCATTTGGCGATGCTCCGGTGTGTCTTTGACGTCCATTGTGGAGACTGACCAGTCCCTCCCCTTTCTATCCTCCTTATATCCTATCCTGAGGGGAGGGGAGAGGGAGGAGAGAGAGGGGGAGGAGGGAACGAACTCTCTTCCTCGGCAAGTCCCCTATCCACTTTCTCTTCTCTGCTATCATCCAAGATATCCATCCATGCCATACTCTATCACTAGCCTCCCTCTCTCTACTCTTTCGATCACGCAATATCGATCTTTACTCATAGTGAAGGTAGATCAGTAGTGAGCAGTAACGGGTTCATCTCCATCTTACTCTCACTTCCTCTCATCCAACTTGTTTCTGCTACCAGCGTATCCAGCTATCACTTTATCAATTGATAACAGAAAGAGAGATAGATAGGATGGAATCCAGGGTAGATCATTCAATCAACAAATACAACGCATTCACAATCTATATAAACAACATGTATAACAACTGACTATTATAAACGACCAAACAAATTATTACCAACAAAACTATAATAATCAGGAACAACAATTAATTATCGCTCCTCGGTCCTTGCCCTAGTTCGGAAGTAAATATTTCCTTCACTTCCGTTCCCATTTCGAACGATGAAGTTATACGAGATTCGAGTTCGGCCACATGTTCTTGCAGAGTGAAAATGCATGCATTTGGTCCTGCAAGGAATACGTCATAGATGGATAGAATGGATCGATGGATACCTGCATCGAAAGTGTAGGCTGCTCGAATAGATTGACTGTTGAAGGAATGGATGAGATTGATGATAGACCACGAGGTTGCATTCATGTACTGAGAAGGGACAATTACCATCAACTAGATCTGAATAACTCGTGAATCAACCTGAATGGGCGGATAGGAATCGAGACAAACTGCATGCATTTCATTGCTATCTCTCATTATCAATTCAGCCATCACAGGGAAATCACGAGAAGAGAATGAATCGATTATTCTGAGATGGAATCTATTATAATGATTATGATTCAACCCTGCTAACCCACTGATCCTCTCTGGATTCCTTCTTATTCTATCCTTCAACAATTCACTTGTTCTCGCTGTTCTCTCCATTCCTTCCTTCAATCGATAGTTTGTCTCACTACCGTCCCCTTTTTGACCTACCTTACTACTCAATGCTTTCTCCTCATCTTTCACAACGACAATAACCAATCTGAGATCAGGCCAGTGATCAGCAGAGAAATGACTCTGAAGAGATCAAAGATCAACTATCCATATACCAAATGGACTAACCACAACGTGAGATTCATTCTGTTCGTCTCCCTTCTTCCATTGTACTAATCCAGAGAGTACGCTCCTACTGGCACTTCCTGATCCTACAATCAATATTTTGTAGGATCACAGTACTCCTCATCATCATCCTACCGTATCTCGCTAATCGAATGACATCTTCTTCGGGTAGATCGAAAGCCTTTCCGAGAGCGAATGCAATCGCAGCGAATCCAGCAGCAGAAGAGGCCAATCCAGCTGCCACGGGGAAATTAGTAGAGGAGGATACGGTAAATGACCATTGGGAATCCAGTTGATTACGAACTGACTGGAATTAAGAGAATATACGAATTGAATGAAGAATATCGATCTTACTTTGAATACGCGATTGAATCTCGAGTTGAGGCCTACGCCCTTTCCATTGATTGATACAGTATCTCCACTCTCTTCTCCGTCCTTGATTCTTCTCGCAATCAAAGTAGTTTTGGCATGGAAACAATTGATTGCCATAGAGATCGAGTCATTCAATGGAATCATTTCAGTCTGAAATCAACAAAAATGACTCATTCATTTACTGTATACCCGTACTTCACTGGCCTTTCCCCAATACTTGATCAGGGCAATATTTGGATGGGCGATTACAGTAATCTTCCTTTCTTCCTCCTCTAACTTCTGCCTTTTTGACTCAACCATCTGAATCAATAATTCTTCACTGTTAGATAATAAATTCAAGTTTTCAATATACGTTGATCGTCCAATACGATGTGTATCTCATCTAACTTCTCAATTCATAGCAGTAATCATTTATTCTCTTTGGTCGATCTCGAGATGAGTAAATTGGTTGGTTGTGTTATTAGTATATGGAACAAGTGAGTGGAAGGCTGAGAATAGCAAGTGAATATAAGGGAGAGATATCACAAGAAGGGAAAGAGAAAGGAAACGGAAAGAATGGAGCATACGAGTGATATACTTCAATTGAATCAACTCCTATTCAAGGAATGGTATCTAGTCAATCAATACACAATACGAAGGAAGGAACAGATCAAGCGAGTAATACTATCATTCACACTTATTTACAACAAATGAGTGTATACCACAGTGAGGTGAGTATGGAATGAGATTGAGATTATGACATCACGTAAATGGAGGAATGAATGAGGAATGAGAGAGAGAGAGATAGAGGGAGGAATAAGAGAGAGAGAGTTAACATCCAGATGAATCTCTAGATGGTCTCCTAGGAGGTCGAGTATATTGAGATCGTGATGAGATTGGTCGATATTCCTTCTCTCCTCCTTCTTCCAATCGATCGCATGAATCGTGTAAAGGAGGAGTTGGACTCGCGAGAGGAGATAGGAACCTGCCATATTAATCACTATTCAATGGTTGTTTAGATTGAAATTTGTCATGACAGGGAGTACATTCCAATTACCATAACCCAGTACAATGAATAGAAACGAACCATTCAGATCGCCATTTCATCCTTTCTTCTTGTCTCTTGTCCACTGATTTCACATAGGATATCGAATTATGAGATTCGGCATTTCTGACTCCGAGAGGAACAGAAGGAGGACACTCTCTTCCATCACATTGTAGAGCTACTACCTTGAATCAATAAATCAATACTTTTTCCTCATCGACTACCGTACCTCTCCAAGTGAACAACTCAATCGATTCGTTGCCAATCGATAACTTCTCCTTCTTCCGATATCCAATTCTGGATGACTCGATGAGAATTCTGCAACTTCTCTCTCTCATACTCACACCACACTCAATATAAGAGACAGTCAACTTTCTTTATAGTACTAACCAATATCAAAGTGAAAGAACGACATTGGATAAATGCGGCGTGAATGATCGATTGAGTGTCTAGAAGGAGATACTAGACTATTCAACCCATATCGATTGGATAGAGAAGTGGAAGGGGGGATGAGGGGGATGGACAATATTATGATTGTATCGATAGATCAAGGCAGTATTGATTAGACGATGAGAGACTAATCATGATCTATTCAGTATATTCACAATGGAGACGGCAGATATTATTAGCATCGTTGAGTCCAACTGAGAAAGGAGAGGAGAGGGAGGGGCTAATATACAGACAGGGGAGAGGATTTGATTGAATGAACAATAGTGAAAGACGAGTATAAAGATACGACATGAATCAATTGGAGTGGGTAAAACCTCCTCTGAGATATGAGAATATAGATTGAGTTGCGAATATCTAAATGATAAGTGAATCAAGCAGAATGGGGAAAGAGTCAGTACACAGTCCCTTTCGAATGGATTCGAAATGGATTGATTTCAAGAACGAATCACAATTAATTAGATTGGAATCTTGATCAATTCTATTGGAATAGAGATGATATCGTGAGAATGAGCATGGAAAAGAGGAAGGGGGGAGGGGAGGAGTGGGGGAGAAGGAGGGAGATGCGCAATAGGAATAAAGCTATCGATTCATCACATGGAATGCTAATATTAAGAGAAGGACGAAGTGATAATATGCAATGAGGGAGAGCAGATGAGGTGGCAATAACTATAGAGAAGAGAAGAGAGAGAGACACTACAGTAACGACTCGTTAGAATATCGATCAGTTGATTAGTCTCAAGTGAGAAGTGAATGCTAAGTTATCTACAATGTTGCATCAGTTAGAGTGGAACGTAAAATACATGAAAAAGAAGTATTATGAATAGGCGTGAGAATGACGAGAGAAGGGAAGAAGGGAAGAGAAGGAAGGGCATTTGATGCAATTGAAGAGATACGAGGTAACAATACTTCGGCCATCACAAGAATCAGCCAATAAACGAGCATCGATTACAGTAATCCCATCAAGTGGAAGGGAGGTATACGGTAGGACAAGACGAGGAATGAATATTGATTAGAAATCACAACTAGAGCTCTCTCTCATCTCAGCCTCATCCTGTATGTAGAGAGCCCTTAGAGAAGCTCTCGTCTTGGCAAGGATAGAATGAGTAGGAGGGAGAGGGACGGGATATCGAAGAGATCCTCCTCTCACTACTCCTTTCGGAGGAGTTGATTCGAGAGGATGAGATCCCAATGGAGGAGTGATATGGAGAGTAGAGAGGGAATAACCAGCTACTTGAGCTGCCATCACGGAGTACGTTGAGACTGCTGATGACGCCTCCATTCTCTCTGAAGGAAGACACGAATTGAGATGAGATGAGAAGAGATCTTAGAGATGGAGGGAAGGAAGAGAGAAGACACGATAGGACAGAAGACAGACCACAACCATGCTGAGAGTTGAGAGAGCAACCAAAGAGAACAACTCTCTCTCTCCCATTGAGTGAGATGGAGAGAGAGACATGCAGAGTAATGGACTCAACAAGTACCCGTGTATCGATGGATGGAGAGAATGAGTAGATGGAGATGTCATCGGAAGGACGATGGAGAGGGGGAATAACACACTGAAAGAGATAGAACCAGAACTCAGAATCACCACCACCATCACACGCAGAAAGTGAATGAGCGAGTGATTGAGAAGAGAGGAAGAGACAAGCCATTCATCGTATTCTCATATTCACAGGAGATTACGGTAATCGGCTCATCTTCCTCTCCCTCTCTCTGTGCCATTGCACAAGAAGCAAAGCAGTGCGCGTTATAGTGCATAGCGACAATCAATCGATAAGACGAAACGGAATTAAGAAAAGAACGGAACAGAGAAAAGAAGACTGACAACGGAGCGAAGATAGAAGAGGAAGAGGAAGAAAGAGGAAAGAATGAAGAGAATAAGAATGGAGATGGATAGTGGAAAGAGATTGGGGGGCATGCGGGTCGGTGATAGAAGTGGAGGAAAGGAAGGTGAAAGGAATGGAGATTCCATTAAGGTGGGATGATTGATGGATCCAAGCTACCCAATATCCAATTGGCAAGCAATTTGCATCTATTCTAATCCATTGAATGACTAGCCAGTGAATGGACAACGAGTGAGTGAATAGAAAGAGACTGGAAGAGATAACTCACTCGATGGCATCTGGAAGGTGAACAACCAATTGTCGTTGATTCGAAGGGTTCGACCAGTTATACGAGCATAGAATTCATAGCATTCTCTGTAAAGAACAACGTCTGCTCAGTCCAACCTCCATTAAATTGAATTTTAATCTAATAGACCATCGACGATGATGCATCGAATATTTGAAGTGCAGATGCTGATATCAACAATGGAATACCTTGGGAATAGATTGGTATGTCCGAATGAAGCAATGATGGAAGAGACTACTTGAGATGCTAGTTTGAATCGTTGCACATCCTCCACTTTCACCTAGACATATCATACTTTGCTTGATAAAAAGAAGTTCGAAAATAATTTGGGAAAAAATCGGCGTTTGTTAAGGCGCATACCTTGTTTCCATCATGAATACAGGAATGGAATAGAGAAGGGGCGACGGATATTCCAATTGCTTCTCCACTCATTTTCGTCCCCATTTCATCACTTAGATCAGTTATATCTCTGAATGTTCCGAAGAGAAGAACGAGAAGATGTTGAGAAGGAACGGGAAGAGCACACACTAATCTGGAAAGGGAAACAACTTCCAACTAAAGGAAGGAGTCCTCCTTTCCTTCTTACCGATAGAATATCTGTCTCATCTTCTCAGCATCATTATTTTGATGGAGTACAGCATTGAATAGCAATCGTTCGTTTTCCACTCCGAATATTCCTCCTGGCAGCTTCGAAAGAAACTTCTGCAATCAACTCTTTCCTCTTCTATTCCATCTCCATTCATTTCTCAATCCAAACAACCATCGTAGCTATAATTATACCCCATTCACAGTCACCCAAACAATCGAGAGGGAAGCAAAGCAGACTGTCTCCACACGGAAAACGATTGGATCCCATCGGCTAGAGAGTACTGTAGAGTAAAGGAGGGTACGGTATACCTTGATGACAGAAGCTGCAGTGTACACACTGAAGTTGGAGATGTTCACTAATCGGCCATTCTGCATTATGTGAGACAACTTCCGAACGTGAGCCTTAACCAGATTAGTAACAAATGTATATCATCAAATATGAATAAGAACAATGGAGTGACAATGACAACAAACCTGATTGCCAGGAGCTCTCCAAATATCTTTCTTCGCTGGTCCTTCCTTGTTCACTTTCAGCAAAAGAACCTATAATAATTTTTATAAGCTGACAAAAAAATTACCAAGATTTTTAGTATATTCAAAATACATGAGGTTCAAATAAACCAACCAGAAGAGTTGCAGGAATATCATGGAGGAACGCTTCATTGATTGGAACTCCGAATTTCACTCTGTAATTAATCAATCAATTGATGTCACATAAATCATTCCTATTTTCGTTTCATCCCACATGATTACTCTCTCCTTCACCTTTTCCTTTCCCCTTTCCTCGTCATTTTTCTTCTCCTTTTCCTTTTCCTTTCCACCAACCATCTTCAGTTAGTCGAAAGGTAAAGAGAACGGGTTTACTCTCCTCTTCCTCTCTACTCCATAATCGATCCTTCACACATAAGACCTTCGAATCCATAAGAGATCAAACAGAAATTGTGTCACTTCCCCTCTCCCCCGCCATTTCATCCCCGCTTTCCTAACTTGCTACACACTCAAATAGAGGAAGAGAAGGAAGATCCAAGAAAGGAAGGATGCCCAATTGGCATGTGTTTGATCAGATGGAATACAAGGAAGCGAGTTGCATCCCCTCCCACACAAGGAACAACACTAGGTACTCCCTCCGAGTACTCTTTCTTTTATCCCATTAATAGGAGGGAAATAAACAGAGCACGATTACATAGGTCATGAAGATGTTGATAATGTGGGTTGCTTTCGAAAAAATTGAATAAAAATGTCCAAAAACTTTCCAAATGTACCTTCAATTTTTTTCTGCAAGTCGCTGTGCAAAAAATTTATTTTTGTCGGTTGCTTTTTCAAAAAAAGTTCAAAATGTGGGTTGCATATGCCATTTTTGAGGGGGTAATCGGACCCTGGAAATAAATAGGATGAACTTACTTTTCGATGCGATGACCTCTATAACGATGGGCGAAATCATCTTGATGACCACAGAGTACCATTCCGTAATTGGAAATGACTGTCATCGGTATAATCGCCCCTCCGAAAGAACGTGGATACGGAGACTTATCTCGACCCGTCTCCGCTATTCTATCTGAAATGAGGGCAACTAATCATGAGTCGACTAGACATTCATTCATATTGCAATCGTAGTACGGAACAGGAGAGGGAGGACAGAGAGGAAAAGGGAAGAGGAACGATCGATCTTCTTCTCTTCCACTCTCACTCTGATCGATCCATGCCCCTAAGGCAACGAGATGAGAGAGAGAATGAGAAGGGAGCAGAGGAGAGAAGAGAGATAGACCAGTCCAACCATCTTTCAATACACATAATAACAAACTAATACGGCTCACAACGCATTCAATCGTCCGTGAAATGCACAATTGAATATGTTAATTGGGCGTGTGGCGAGAAACGGAACATGAATGCATCTCTCTTGAAGCAAAGATTGAAAAGAAGGTAGAACGAGTAGGGAGAGGAACGCGACAGGATGAAAAGAAAATACTGAAATGACTCATTCCTCTCGAGATAAGAAGAAAAACAGATGTAATGAGCACATCCGTCGATTTCATTCGAGAAGATAGATAGATAAGGAAAGGAACGAAATAAACTAATTAGAAACAGAGACAAAGGCTACGGGACATTGTAATTGAGAAGAACAAAAGATGCAGTTTACTGTACATGTATTTTGCATGTGAACCTATCAACAATTAGTTTAATTCACGACCATATCTTCAATAAAATAGATAGCAATAAAGTAAGCGCTATTTAGTCATTGCATCAAGGGAAAGCGATCCAAAAATCAAAATAAAAGAATAAACAATGAAGAGAGAACAAAGAGAGTGAGATTGAAATCGTATAGCGCAATGAGAAGGTCAGTTTTGGAGTCGTTGGTCCAAAGAGAGAAGTAGGAATCGATTTGAAGGGTGAGAAAGAGTGGACGCGCCATAGAGAGAAAAGAGAGAAGGGAAGAGACTGGAAAGGAGAGAGAAGAGAGACGAGAGCGAGGATGGTGAGAGAAGAGAGATGGTTAGAGAGAAGAGAGTAGGGAGAAGACTAGGATGGAATGAAAAGAAAAGAAAGAGGGGGCTTGAATGGAGTGATGAGTGGACAGGAAACGATGAAGATAAGAATGAAAGAGAGAATATTGATAAGAGAGTCTCAATATCTCATGAGAAGTCTCTCCGAATGGTAGTCACCAATAGATTATTCCAAATCATTTCTATTTTCTTTCTTGTAATTGGAGTTATTTTGAGTGCTGTTGGAATCACTCTCATTATTGTATCATCATCTACACAATGCACCCGTAAGCATTCTATTCCTCCCATATGATATATTCTTCTTTCTCCACAGCCGTAATCACATCCACATCTACCGTACTCCCTACTGTATGTCCCCCTCAAGAATGCCATTCAACAATGTTCGGGTATGTCAATCAGATCACATCCTTATTTCGAATCTAGTCTGTTTCTCACTTTTCAAATGTAAACTTCGAAGGAAGTTGCTGTTGATCTCTTTCTCCCTTCTTCTGCCCAATCCATAGTATTGGGTGGATCCATCTCTCAGATAAGACGACGCTTTCCATTCCAGAGCTCAAGTGCCTGTTGCCGATTACCCATGGGATGACGAGCTAAATGATCCAACTTCGGATGAATTTGAAATATTGAACAATCTTGTATCAAAACAGGTAGAAAGAAAGAAGAGAAGAAGTAGAATGACTCACTCAGATCATAAATGCATTGGAAGGTGGTACACCTAGTAAGATGCACATGCTAATCTCAAGTGATGCGCTAGTCTCCTATGATGTGCAAGTTACTCGAGTCATGTGAGAATATCTGAAATCCACGAAGAGTTCAATTCTATTTCAGACAAAATGGGACAGGGGTTATCGCATACACTTCTGGAGTGGCCGTTTCTACGGCACCTGTTGATGACATGCCTAAAGTGACCGATATTCAGCAAACATTGACTGATCAGCTGCCAGATACCGAAGTCGTTGTCAATGGTTAGCTGAAATAGATTATTCGTAGTTTTCTCAATCATCGCTTTCAGAACCAGCATATGAGTGTCCATCTCCAGACTGTTCTCTCTGTCCATCTCTAATCATGACAACGGAGTGTCCTTCCATCTCCTGCCCTACTACTTCTCTCCCCGATGACTGCCCTACTTCGACAGAATGTCCAGTCTGTCCTCCAGAAGTGATCCCCACAGAGTGTCCCTCCTTCACTTGTCCTCCCTCCACTCCTTCTACTGACTGTCCCCATTGCCAGGAGTGTCCGACAGTCACTGAGTGTCCCATTCAATCGACCACGGACTGCCCTACAGTAATTCCAACGGAATGTCCTGTATGCCCTACAGAAGGAGTTCCAACAGAGTGTCCATTGGTCACTTGTCCAACCTCTCCTCCTACTCAATGCCCCATTGCGACGGAATCTCCTTCTACTCTTCCTACTGATTGCCCTTCTCAAGACTGTTCATCATGCCCTGCCATCACAACTGAGTGTCCTTCATACACTCCTTCCAATACAACTGAGTGTCCCATCGTGAGTACTGTAATTCCGAGTGAATGCCCTACAGTCACATCTGACCCTACCCCCGACTGTTCAACGTGTCCTCCTCAATTCATCACAACAGAATGTCCATCTACTCCTTGTCCCACCATAATTCCCTCCGAATGTCCAGTTGTGACTACTACTGAATGCCCCTCCCTATCAACGACTGAATGCCCAATTGTCACTCCGAGTGATTGCCCTCCTCCAGATTGTTCACCCTGCCCTTCAGAAGTCATTCCAACAGAGTGTCCATCATCTCCTTCTCCCTCTCCATCTGATTGTCCCTCTTTCAATACGACGGACTGTCCATCCATCACTCCGTCAGATTGTCCATTCGATTGTACTCAATGTACTACGAGTGGCATCACTACTGATTCATCATCCACATTCCCTCCAATAACTCCATCCGATTGTCCCATCTGCCCTTCTACCGAATCTCTTCCATCAACCGAATGTCCTTCCACTGCTTCTCCTTCTACTCTGGAGTGCCATTCCACTCTCTTCGGGTAAGTCACTCTTTCCAAACCCACACAAAACACAACTTTTCTTCAAATCAACCCTTAATATTAGTTCGTATTCTATGATAGTGGATAGTTGTTGATCTCTTTCCTCATTCCCTCCATCCATAATAATGGATGGAAACGCCCTAAAGATAAGAGGAAGGATGCAATTGCAGAGCACAAGTGTCTCTAGTAGAAACTGTGTGGGATCCCAATCTGGAGGATCCTGAATCAGACGAATTCAAAGACATAGCCGACAATGTGTCTAAAATGGTGAGAAATGGAATAAAGAGACGAAATGGAATGACTCATTCAGATCATAAATGCATTGGAAGGATCGACGAATGGAATGATCATTCTCTCTTCTGGTGATGCCAAAGTGACCTACAATGTTCAAGTCGATAGATTCTCGTGAGACAATACGGTGCTCACAGATGTATTCCACTCAATTTAAGACAAGGAAAAGAAGGAACAATCGCATACACTTCTGGAGTTGCTCTTTCTCTTGCTGATCTGATGCCTACTGTATCGGATATTCGAGGAACGTTGAATTCAACTCTGGGAGAAGATACAGTCATAGTTGAAAGTGATTTGCACCCATTCATTCTTCTTTTCAATGATTCATTCAGATAACGAACTTGAATTCTGTGCTTCGTATCTCTTCCCTCCTCCATCTGATGTGTCGACCAGTGAGTGATCTGTGAAGAGAACCGAAACATCCATCTCATTCTAGCCTTCTCGATGGGAACCACCGAACAACAGACTACTCAATCGACCATTCATCTATCGACTACCCAAGAAACAGAGACTACTCAATCTACTCCTTCAATTCCGAAATCGAGTACTCAAAAATCTACCCACCCATCAACTTCATTCCCTCAATCTACATCTCAACCTTCTGATACTACTCAGACAACTCCAATGGATGTTCAAACAACGACTGAGAAGTTAGAGACAACGGTACCTTCAACTCGACTGCTTCGATCTACATCTCAATCTCCCGATACAACTCCATCAGATGAGCAGTCGTCCACTGTAGAATGGGAATCAACAGAAGCATCGACGTCTATCCCTCGTACTTCCTCATTGAAGACTGAGACTTCGCAGTCAACTTCTCCAGTTCCATCGACGGCTCAATCATACACTACCCAACCATCGATCACTGCTTCTCAATCTACTTCCCACGAGCCTGATACTACTCAATCCGAATCCACAGAGGGTACCGAACCTTCAACTCCATCTATACAATCAACCTCCCAAGAGCCTGAAACGACCCCTAAATTTGATGAATCGACTACTGAAGAGCCGGAAACTACAACGACCCAACAAGTTTCTCAATCATCCACTCAAGAGCATGGTATAACCCATTCAACCTCTTCATCTTATCGTTCAACATCTCAAGAGTCGGAGAATACTCATTCGACGACTCAACAAATTCCTCATTCATCGACTCAACAGAATGAACATACTGAGTCGACTTCCCAGGTGCCCCAAACTACTCAACCTTCAACGGCACAATCTACGACTCAACAAGACTTCACAACGGAAGTTTCATCTTCTTCTCCCTCGCAAAGATCGACAACTGAAGAATCTGGTCGATCATCTACTCAATCGTCAACTTCATCAGATGATCAGTCTTCCACTCTCTTCTCCACTCCTCTCTCTTCCTCCTCGTCAGAGTCACACTCAACCGACTCCGTCCAGACTAGAACGAGTTCATTGTCTTCAACAGAGGAATCAGTCCATTCATCCACTTCATCTCTCTCCACTCAACCCATTCCCTCCTCTACTCAAGGAGAGTCTTCGACTACTCTTCCATCTCAGACTACGACTGAACAGTCTCAAGTGACAACGGAGTCTCTGACTACTCTTCTCTCTACTCTTCCTTCCACTTCTCAATCATGGACTAGTCCATCGACAGTCTCTTGTAGTGGAAGGGAAGTAATCAATGGAGATGTCTATCTACTATTCGATTACACACTCTATGATGGAGTTGAAGATGAAACGAATGTGAGATTACCATGCTGAGGAAGAATATGAACACTTCGTTTCAGGGAATCGAGGACTTCATAACAGACATACTCTTCTCTTTCGATGGCAATCACTTCTTCTTGGGAAGGGATTCTACTACTGGAATGCAACCTCTTCGTTTCTTCCTCGTCCATTATCCAACAGACGACGAAAATCCGTACAGTACTCTATTGGTATAACGATTTCTTCTGAATATTCGAAGTAATATTCTATTCAGGCAAAAGACATCACTAGTTTGGACCAATTGAAAAGTGTAATGGATTTAATCAAGCAACTTCCCATGGCGTCTGATTCCAAAATGAAGGAGTCAGCTCACTTACCCTTCATATTTGTTCATTCAAACAATTATTTCAGAGCCCTTGAGGCAATCTATGCAGTCAGCAATACGAACAATCCTCAATCTATCGTCCTAATCTCCAAGAGGTTATTCCATTCTCAAACTCAATTCAACCCATTATGTTCTCATTTTTCCAGTGTGGATTTCGTGGATGAAGCAACAACCATTGCAAATCAGCTTCAGAAAGACAAGAAGTTCAATATACTGGGAATTCCATTGAACGGGGTCGATTTGACTCCCCTGACGAACTATGCTGATATTCCACTGGATGTGACTTCTGCTGATTCACAAGTGCAGACTGCTACTGATATCGATTCCATCCTCAGTGAGTAGCAAATATTGAGAAAGGATTTAGAGAGTTAACGAATGGTTGATTAGTGTCTATATCGAGTGCTTGCCTTCCTTCGACTCCTCCTCCCCTCACAACAACAGCCAGATACACCACTCCTTCCACTACTAAGTAAGCAGTCCTTGTTTCAACCTATATATCTAACTAGTATTCACATCTGGATTATCATATTCATCACAAAAGCACACAAAAATTTGTTGAATGGCTGTGAAAATGAAGTTAGCCATTTGAGATTAACGACAACAACATCTTCAACGTCGTGTGCCTCTTCACTCGATGGTCAGTCTATCGCCTTCGTCTATCAGGCAAATGGAGGTGTTGGAGATAACCCGGTTTGTCTCCACTTTCTCACTCATAACATTTTAGATAACTACTTTCAGACAATGAACTCCGATATCGTTAATAATGTGTTAAATTCTGATTCGATGAAACAGTCACCAATCACATCATTCGGAGCTGTTTTCCCCTTCCCGAATACTGACGTATCCTATTCATCAAGTGCTGCCCACACTTGGATTACATTGAATGACCAACGATGGGGGGTATTTTTCAATATTCTCAAGCCTTCGGATACTGAGATCGGAGCGAATATCGCAGAGTAAGTTATATTCCTTTCGCCTTCACATATTCTTCTCAATCTCTCATTATTAGAGTCAATCTTATACAGAGTCAATCGTATGCATTTCAGTGGTCTCCAATCATTGCTTGATAATCCAGACCCGAATGATGTTGTCAATAATATCGTCGTGATCATTGCAAATTCGTTCGTTTTCCTCCTCTTCTCCTTGAATAATTCATTCCATTTCAGTGCCGATGAAGTCCCAGCAGCAGAAGTTTTAGCTGATCAACTGAAGGAAACGTCTACCATTATTACTCTTTCTTATGGAGGAGATTTCGATCTCTCTTCACTTGCCACTTCGCAACAATTTGTTCTCACTCAAACAACTGAAGATTCAACTGAAGCTGCCTCATTACTACTCAATTCCATTCGTAAGTTGGAGACTGTTTTTCCATTTCCAATAAGGTTTGTTTTCAGTTCAAGCGACCTGCCAATAATTGCCATTACTTTATTATTAGCAACGAAATTTGTACATACGTGTGATCGAATAAAGAGTGAAGAGTAAAGTATGAGTTGTGGACCCAGGATTGAATTGCAGATCATTAGTGTCTAATGTACAGATATGAACAAGAGAAGAGAAGAAAGATTAGAAGTTCTTCTTCTCCTCGGGTAGTTTTTCCTTCTTCGTCTTAAGAGGATCAGTCTGATCGAAGGGAAATTCTGAATCCATCTTCATGTATTCAGTGACATCCAATCCACCAGAGTGATCTCCATCGAATCCATCGATGATCTACAATGGATGAGATGGGGAGAGAGAATGGAAGACGAGACTGAATCCGATAGTAGATCTATTCTCACCTTTCCGAAGTTGTCTCTCGGTTCAAGGAGGAATCTCTCGTGGAAGACCTTCCTCAATTCCTCCTCAGAAAGAGATTTATCTCCATCCGAATCGAATTCCTACAATTCCCTTCATCTTCCATTTCATTTCTCTCTTCGTTTCTCACCTCGAAGATGGTATTGAAGTAGCTCTTCCTCACTTCGTCTCTCTTCATCTGCTGATCATTCAATCGAGAATCGTACTCTTCCTTAGAGATCTTCCCGTCCCTACAATCAATCGATGCAATAATGAACTACCGTATTCAGTGCGTGTTCAGCAATTGATTAATCTCTCACTTATCCGTATCGAGTAGTTCGAATTCTTCTTTCTTCGCCTGTTCATAAACATAATCCATATGGAGGAATTCATCGAAAGAGATCGCATCATCTTCGTTTCCATCCACTCTTTCGAATCGTTCTTCTGAAAGAGAAGAGGGATGATCAAGAGAGAGAGAGAAAGAAAGAGGGGGGGGGGGTACTCACTAGGAGTCTCCTGGGGTAGATCGAGTCCAGGCATGACTAGATCATCTTCAGTGAGAACAGTGATAGGAGCAGAGAGTGAGAGATAGAAGAGTGAAGAAAGGAGAAGAGAAGAGAACATGATGATGTCTCCTTCTGCTTCTCCCTTCTCCTTATATACACTCCTCCCCTCCTCTTACTCATTATTCTCGGTTGACTAGAAAGAACGAGTTTGATGTATCCCTCCTCTTTTCTCAGCTGACCCTTTCTCTGTTCTCTCTTCTTCTCACTCTTCGTTCTACGCTTAATCGTCTCCATATGACACGATATAATCAACAATGAACCACTCCCATTCATCTTATCCCCTCATCTCTCTTTTTCTCCCATCATGTGAATCATTTATCTCACCTCTAAATAGACACTGACTACCACGAGAGAGAAAGAGGGACGGTTCCTCGTTCACAACCATCAATCTCAATCTCAATCTCGATCACACGCTATTTGGATATCAACAACTCGTCGAGATCATTCTTCGACCTCTGAGTAATCCCAACCATAAAGCTTTGTTTTGATCGTGTTCACTGAAGATTCAAGGTTGAGAAGGGCATTCCAATCAGAGGCTGTGGCTGTTCCTCCACTAATGGCTTCATCAATCATTCGATCATTCTACCAAATCGTAATAATGTTTCTTCTTATTCATCGTATTCACATAAATCAATCACAACTTCTCGCCATTTACCACGAGCAACATCAACAATTCCCATGATTGTCTTTGCATCGAAAGTGCTTCTGAGAGGCCATTAACTATTCCCCTCTCAATTCAATGCACTTCTTCTCCCCTTTGAGTAGCTCAGTGAGTATTCCAATGACAACAAGAGAGAGAGAGATAAAGACAGCATCCATCACTCAGAATAATCATCAATTCGTCTCCATTTAGACTGGACAAGAATGGATAACCTTCCCTTTCCTCCTTTCCCCCATTCCATACTAGATGGGAGTAGATCATGTTATCTCTTTCTCCTTGGAATGTTCCTCTCTCTCTCCAACCGTTCCTTCAATCTCTTTATGTCGTCATAGAGTACACTTTATCTCTTTTGTACTCCTTCTCTTCACTCAGTTCGCAATCGGTTTGATCAGCTCAGTCATCGTGGGAATCCATCCACTGAAGGGTACGGTAGTCAGATACGGTAGATGGACTACAGTACTCACGAGTTAGTCGCCTCCTCTTTGCTTCCCAGGACCTTCGTATCCACTGCATCGAATGGAGTGGCAGTGATCGTATCTGAGAGAGGCCAATCAATCGATATTCCCTCCTCTCGCTTGATCTACCAGCATCGAATCGAGTGGCAGTGACCGTATCTCCATCCAATAGACTTCCATTCTTCTGTCCCCATTCGAATGCTTCCACTGACTGAGCTCCTCCAGGCAGATCCACAATCGTCTGTAGAGGGAGGGATGAAGGGAGAGGGAGAGGAGGGAGAGGGGGGGGGGGGGTCACTGACATCTCTGGCCGAATACTCCTTCGACATACGCAGTTTGAGAGAGACAACTCTCTGTTTCTCCGTCTCATATCCATCGTTCGCCACCCATTCCCTGCAATGAATATAGTCACGAGTGGTTGGATCCCATCTCCGTCTCTCTCTCTCTCTCTCTCTCTCTCTCTCTCTCTCTCTCTCTCTCTCTCTCTCTCTCTCTCTCTCTCTCTCTCTCTCTCACCTGAGACTGTTCTGACTGGCATTGGAGAAGGGACGAGCGAATATATCGATCTTAGGGTACGTCATCTGGAGAGGGAGAGAGTGATTGAGTCTCGATCTATCTCGTACCTCGAAGAGTCCCATCTCATTCGTATTCACAATCAGATTGATAGTAGCGAAGGTATTTCCCTTGAGAAGGAATCGAGTCACATCAACATCGATGATTCGTTTTGCAGCCAGAATCTAACAGAGATCAAAGATCAATTACAGGAATGAAGAGGGAAAAGAACCTTGACGACGAAATCAGTACGAGTCGGATTTCTGATAAGGATTCTTCTTACGAGTGGAGTATCCGAATGGTTGATAATGATGTGGAGTGGATTGGGTGACATGAGAATAGAGAAGAGAAGGATGGAGTAACCACTCCAGATGAGAGATATCAAATGGAATGAGGGAAGAAGGATAGAATGGAATCGATGCCATCCCCTTAATTGATTATGTAAAGAGAGTGGTAAACAAATGAAGTAGATGATCTTGTATGGAGATGAGTGGATATCCCTTATCCTCTCTCAACTGAGAAGTGTTTGGGATGAGAGTGATTATGAAGTGCTTTGACTAACTCAGGAGTGTCTCTCTCCGATCCGAATTGGGAGAGGGAACCATTACACCCTCTCTCTCTCTCATCACTCTCGAGTCATCTCTCATATCCACCACCTGACTCTACTCCAATCTCTTCTTCCATTGTATTCATCAACTCCAATCAATGGAATTCCTTTCCTTCAGTCTTCTCTATCATTAATCACTCTACCTCTTCTTCCTCCCTTCTCTTCTCTTCTCTCTCGAGTCTCATTCATCCACCAATTTCTCTCTCAACCAATTCACTCAGATTTATAGAGTCATTTGATACTCTTCAATTGGCTTTCCCTCTCTCTCATCCAAGTTCCGTAACTCCTTGGATGGATGAAGTGAGTCTCTTCCCTTTCTTTCTCTATCTCTTCAATAGATAAGAGATATAATCAATCCCTTATCACACCTTTCCCATCCTGCTTCTCCCCTTCCCCCTCTTCTCTTCCTCCATTACTTCCCATTCACTTTGCCCTCTTCACCTATTCTCTTGGCATAACTATCACTTCACTCTTTCTCTCCCCTCTCAAACCTCTCTAATAAACATCTCATAGTCCTTGGATATTCGTTCGTCTTTCCTTTCCCCGTAAGGTCACTTTAGACCCGAGTTTTAATTATGGAAAGGAGTGAGGTCACTATCGATTTCATCCAAGTGAGAGAGTGCGACTTCTCATTGTGGAATAGACAATCATTTGATATGGGAGTGATAAATTACCCCTGCGGGTGGGATATCCACCACCTTCTCCCCCCCCCCTCCCCTCCCCCCTCCACTCTCGAATTGTTATTCCTTCCAGTTCCTCCCAATCTCACTCTCGCAATGCAATGAGACACTGGGATTCATTGGAAGAGGAAGATGGGGTCACTACTAAACCGAGACCATCGAGACCTACCTACCATCGGGTAATATCTATCTGTCTTGTATTTGGAAGTGTTCTCCTCCACTCGATTCCTCGTCTATAATGAATCCTCCTCTCTAGATGGTCTCTCCTCATCTTCCTCGATTAACTCTCTCTGAAGATCAATTGAGATGGCTCGTCGAATTAGGAATTGCCATCGAACAGGTGAGAGAGAAGGGAGAAAGGAGTAGATGGATAGAGACTCAATGATGAACCCTTCCTCCCTTCCCCTCCTCACTCATTCCTATGTTCAGGAGTGCATGTCGATCCTCTATGCAAAGAGTCTTCTCGATGAATCTCCTCCAGTCTCAATAAGGGAAGAGAAGAGTAAAACCCCTCGTCCTCTCTCGATATCCATTGGAAAGAGGTGAGACTTGTCGAAGGGGGAGGTTCCATCCCTCATGACAAATACATAAATCACGGTGCAAATGACTTCTCGTCAAGTCTCATTCTCCCTTCTTCTCTTTCTCTCCGTTGTCTCATTAGATACCCCATCTCATCACCCCGAGGGAGATCCCTTCTTCCCTTCTCTCTCCTATGTATTCCCTTCCACCCAGACCACTTCACAAGAGTGCTACGTCAGTTTATCACCATTGATACAGTTCTCGATAGAAGTAACTCGAATATCCTTGCAGAGTGGACGTGGTGGATCATTCTGGTCTACCGTGTGTAACTCCTCCTCCCAAACCAAGAAGGTATTCCCTCCCTCCCTTCTCTCTTCTCCATTCTCAATCAGATGCATTGCTCGTCTCACTTCATCTCGTCCTCTTCATTCCTCTCAATTCACTTCTCCTTCTTCTCATCATCGATCTTCTACCAATCTAACCCAATCCAGTAAGTTCTCTCTCCTCGTCTCCTTCCTTCTTCTTCTCTCACGACTTCCATCATAATCCTTAATCCATTGCAGATCCTTCTCTTCCATTCTCCGCCTCTTCTTCTCCTTCCGTAAGTCTTTCTTCCATTCAATTCCGATGTAGAAATTCCTCCCAGATGTTTGATGTCCTTTCATCATTCATTTCTTTCTTCTCTCTACTTGTCTTCGCTCTCTTCTCTTTTGATGCATATCTCTCTAGAGACTGATTTGTATTTCGAAACATGCTTCAATCGCATCTGTTCATTACAATGATGTATACATTTCCGAATGAGAGACTGCCTCCCCCCCTCTTCATCTTCTCCTTCATCAGACTCGTCGTCGTCTTCCATCATACGATGAATTGGAGAGATCGTGGAGACTCGGCCATTCAATTGTAGTGAATGAAGAGGAAGAGAGAGGAAGATGCGTCGAGACTCTTTCCACTGCTTCTCTCGATAGTGGACAGTGTTCTGGTGAGAAGATCTTCCATCTCGAACCATTCCTTCCAGAGAATGAGTTGGCATCACAGAAAAAGCTGACAAATTGGTGGACACCTCGTCAAAAATGTCAAAAAGCGTCGATTTCTTTGAGGAGAGGCAGTATTCTCATCGCAAGTCTCATTCTCCTCCGAGAGTGAATCAATTGGAATGAGAGGGAATCAGAGGATGAATCTACCTAGTTATGCGAGGATGGCTAGTGAGTGAATATGATATACCCATAGATGAACTCAATCGAGCACACCACTCCCAACAAGATCTCTCTCTCTCTCTCTCTCTCTCTCTCTCTCAGGCACGATGGATCACATCCTGCGAGTTGCTTCTTCTATCTTCGCTCTAATCAATCGACCCAATCAGTCTTCTCTCCTCTCATCGAAGACAACTCTCTTCATTCAAATGCTTCAATCTTCCCCTCTCGCTTCTTTCCTTCCTAAACAAGTACTCAAGAGTCAATCAAGAACACGAATATATGATTGAATTGCAGGAAGTAAAAATAGTGAAGGATATAATCTCAAATTCGGATGGGACGACGATTGCATACAATGGAATTCTGATGATTAGGAAACTCGTCGACAATATTCTCCATCTATTCGTAAAGGTGATCACTAGTGAACTATTAAATGCTCAATGCTTCCATTCAGATAATGTCATCATATCTATCGGAGGTCTCTCCTAAAGATCGTCTTCTCTCCGTTGCTCTCGAACATCTCGTTCATATTTCACTCTTCGGAGATGAATTATGCATCAATGCAATCCATGTACGGCATTCTATATCAATTACTCATCACAACTGCCAATCTCATGATTCTTCCAAGTAAAGATCAAATATTTCAGAATGGAGCAATGGATGAATGTGTTAAACTGTCCCTCCATCCCTCAACATCCCATCAATCTCGTCCCATTCTCATTCGAGTTATTGCTCTTCTCTGTGCTACCTCCAAAGGATGTGTTCACTTTCTCTCAGTGAGTCCATTCAATCGATATCATCTCTCTACAGTACTCTCTCAGTTGAATGGCCTTCCATTCCTTCTTTCTTCTCTCTCTTCATCTTCCTTCTCTCTCTCGATTGAATCAGCTGGTCTTCTTACTCAACTCACCAATCCTTCCTCCTGTCATATCCAAATAGACAACATGGAACCAATCGTTAATCGATTGCTGGGTGAGTACCGTACTCCCTCTTCTACCGTACTCTCGCCTTCGTCTCAGGACTGATCGATGAGTGTCAGACGTCAGAGCATCTCCTTCTGGCCTCTTCTGCTCTTGCCAATATCTCTCATCTTCATTGTCCGATTCTCTACGAGAGAAATGCAGTGAGGAGATTGATCGATGCATTCAGAAGGAAGGATTGCCAGTCCATATTCGTGCAAGAACAGGTTTGATCTACTCTATTCAACGATAGCTTAATGTTGGTCAAAACAATTGAATTAAATCTGCAACATAGACCGTAGCTTCAAGTCATAAATCTCAGATGGTAACTATCTTCTCTCGTCTCTCAGCTCGTAAATACGAGAACTTCCTCATAGCTCAAGGAGCCGTTCCTCTTCTACTCGAAATGATCACTGCTACTGATAGTCATAATGGAGAGTATTGTAGACGGATACGGTAGGATCTAAGTGGTCGATAATTGACTATACCTAGAACTTTCAGATACAAGGCAGCAGTTTGCATCGGAACTCTAGCTGCATGTGGGGTGGGATTGAAGGCACTCTATTCTCACAATGGTTTGATCTTTGATCTCCTTCCCATTCCACTTCATTCTTTCTTGCAGCCTATGCAATCATCAACAACGTTCTTCAATTGGAGTCATCTCCTTCATCGACTCTCAATATGATCTGTTCTAATATCAAGACTAAACTGGAGCACAAATATCAATCGGAGTCAGTCGTATGACACTCTTTCTCTTCCCGTTCTTCCACTCAAATACGGTTATCTACCCTCCCATAACTCATATCCTTCGCTAATAAACATGAATTTATCTACAATCGTATATTACTTACAATCAATATGGGAATGTGTATCAATCGATCAATCCATCGCTGGTTCTCTCAATGCCTCTCAATGGCATGCTCTTGGATCACCTCCTCTCTCAGCAATCTCTCTGATCACTTTGACAAGATCGGGAGATAGATTCAATTGCTTGGCCAGTCGATCGAGATCAGAGAAGTCTGTGTAGCCTGCAATTCACTATTTATTCATTCGTTCTCTTACGATATCCTACGAAAGAATAGAAACATTCCCAAGACTTTTCCGAGACTGAGATATTCTCATGGAAATTTCGCACATTTCCCTAAATATTAAGCTGTTTCTAAAGGGAGTATGTCCCTTTAGAGTCTAAAGTTTAGACATTGTAATCCATTCCTCTTTACCCTCACCTGCCATATAAGCATTGGCCTTGGCAGCGATCTCACTCGTGGCGATCGTCTCGTCTGTCAGATTCAACTGAAAGCATTCCACTTCGCTTATTCACCAACTAAACCTATTCCAAAGGGATTCTCATCCTTCTAGATTACGTTCTCCTTTCCTCACCTCCTTCACAATCCTCGTCTGTGCTCTCAACCAATACTTCTGATGGTAGTCTTCTGCCTGGTGGAATTTATCCAGTCTAACAACATACGTGTCCAACTTCCCCAGCTTCGTCTGACAACATTATTCATCTTTTTGAAATAAAATATACGTTTTACTACCAAGACTGAATCTAACAAAACTATTATAAATGACTAACCTTCTGTTCGTCATAAGTCTCCTTGGCAACTTTCTCTTCCTCTTCATTCGTCCATAGAATGGCACTCTGATACTGCTTCTTATTATGGAAAGTGGGATCGTGATGAGACCAGAAGAAGTCGATAATCGATCGATAAGTGATGATCGAGGGATCGAAAGTGACCTCAGTCACTTCTGAAATGAGAAATCAACCACTACTCTGTTCGATTATTATCAACCCCGTTACGAAGAGACCAGTTTTAAGACTTTCGATTAATTTCTTTGCACGAGTAAGAAAATGCGATGAATTGATAAATATTGACCAACCAGTATGATCTCCGATGTCTCTGTAAGTGGGCGCAGGAGTCGTTCCTCCAGCATAGCCGACTCTCGTTCCCACCACTCTAAAATGAGAAATAGCTTATGGATATTTTCAAGGTCCACAGACTATAAGAATAATATGGGAGGCAGTTCGATAATTTCGCATATCCGTACCCTCTCTGCTTGGCGAATGCAGATTCTCCCCAGAAGCACTGCATTCCCAGATAAGCACGAGCACGAGACATCTGGAGATATCCATCGATTATTGGGAGGAGATGGGAGGGGGAATAGACCCTCCATCCGATTCAATATATTCCAATGGACATGAACCATTCTCTTCAATCGAACACGACTCCAATTCACACCAATCTATTTATCCGACTCTTTCAACAATCATACTGCGTAACTCTAGGGAAGGACTGCCATCAACGTCTCTCAAAATTAGACAAACTATTAATAAATATATGAATGGTAGTGGACTCGATGCGAGAAAAGAGATAATCACTGATTACGGAGAGGGTGTGAATAAATGAGTGAATGGGATGGAAGAAAGATTGAACCCGATTAGGGACTAACAAAACAGACAACAACGGGGTGAAGATGGAAAGGGAAGGAGAGGGGAGAGATGATCTCAATCGAGAGAGAGGGAGGGAGGGGAGGGTTAGGAGGGAGTATCGAACCCTTATAAGGGACGATAGAAGTGGGTGATGCAATGGAGAGAAGAGGGGAGATCACTGGATGGATATCTCATTCTTCTCATTGACGAGTGAAAGTAGCGAGCATTTCATCTTCTAGAGGATGAGTCTCTCCAGGGATGATCAATGAATGAAGAGGATCGCCCATATCAACTTCCGCCAATTTCGAGAGAGTGCAGTACACGATCTGTAGAGGGAATGTATTAGCGATCACGGTAACACCTTCTGATCAAAGCATTGCATCATCATTAGGAAAATGAATCTTTCAAGTTGAACGGCTGGTGCAATAACACCATAGAACAGAGTGAGAGGAGAGAGAGAGAGAGAAAAGAGAGATCGCAGACAGCGAGAGTGATCAGTGTGTGTTATCAGAGAAATACACTGGGAGAAAGTGATGACTTCTAAGGAGATGAGTGGAATGAGTAGATGGAATGAATGGAATACCTTCTGATTCTCCCATCCAACTCTCGCGAGGGCGACAACCATCGAATCCTCCGTGTATGCTGCAATGATCTCTCTCTTTCCCCTCACCCTCTCTGTCTCCCTTCCCCCCTCCCTCTCCTCTCTCCTTACCGGGTGTCTCTCCTCTCTCGACGATTCTCTCCGAGATGGTAATCAGTTGCTTCGCAGCAGCAGAAGCAGTCAAGTAACGAGGAGGCTCGTAGATCTTCCGTCCCCTGTATTCACACATTATTCATTCAATCATTCCAATCCCACGTTTTCACGTTGATTCTCAATACTTCCAGACGGTTCAGAGGATTTGTGAGGGACAACAAATAAATCAGGTCCATCAACCACAAAGTGAAGGAGAAGAGAGAGGGAGAGACAAGTGATGAGTGAGGGAAGATAGGGTGTAATGACTGAGAAAACACAGAGAGAAGACATCTAACAACCCCAATCCATGGCTATTCATTCTCAACAAAGGGCCACATACTTCATCATGTTCTCGATGGATTGCTCCTTCGTCTTGATATCTGCAATGGTTCATCTCATCCCTCCGTTCCCTTCTCTCTCTCTCTCTCTCTCTCTCTCTCTCTCTCTCTCTCTCTCTCTCTCTCTCTCTCTCTCTCTCTCTCT
>LS492828.1:67762-85480 GCA_900490845.1 Pristionchus japonicus | reverse complement strand
ATCTACACCTCTACCTTCTCTCTTCCATCGCAAGTCCATGCTATTTCCTATAAAAAATTAGACACTTGATGATTTTTTAATTTTTTTAAATGATGAGAGATGTGCACAAAATGCATTTTCAATCAAGCAAATACCAAAGTTCTAAACATGTTCAAAATATTCCTCACAATGATCATGAACAATTCATCGAAACGCGCTCATCGGACAGTTACTACTATTTCAGTTGTACGATGAATGTGCATCGTGCCAGTGCGAATTCCTCATTATCCCTTCTACGGGTATCATCCATTCAACCCTCCTTCTCATACCTTGAAAGGGGTTTTCCTCTTGTCTCTTCTCGTTGTGATTAGAGCGGACAGATTAAACTGATCAACTATTCTTTCATTCTTTCTCACCCCTCTCCCTCAGTCTTCTCGAGTGGGGGCAATTTGTGCACTGTTTGCTTCTATCTCCCTACCCCCCCTCTCTCTCTCTCTCTCTCTCTCTCTCCCATCCCTCGGGCGCTTCTATCTACAGATAGCACAGCCTTGTCCTTCCGTGCCCTTGATGACCTCATCCAATCGATATCTGTTCCAATCACTCGTCGATACTCTTCCTTCCTACCGTAATCTCCTTTTCAGTCTCATCGGATATCATCAAGGATCGGATGTCAGTTCCGCCCTCTCGGGCTCATTCCGAGGTCTTCTCAGCCTCCCAATATGGGACTGAGATGCCTCGTCTTCCCAAGTATCAGAACATCAATTTCTTTCTCGTTCCAACCTTCTTCCTCCATATCATCGGACTAGCTTGTCTATGGGCACTCTGGTACTACCTACGGTCAGTCCTCCTCCCCCCCCCTCCTCCTCATCCACATCCTCTTCTAGATTCACGACAGTCTTCCCCTATCATGCTCGTGTCTTCTACTGTCGAGATGTCCTCCTCTACAAACCAAACTTCCGTCCAGAAGACTTCAACGTCTACGTCTCATACGATCTCCTCTACGTTCTCGGATTCTGTCTTCCTCCTCTCGTCGTGAGTCACCCCCCCCCCCCTCCCTCCTCCCCCTCTCCTCTCTCAAGTGGTGACTCTCATTATTTTAATCCAGTAAAAAGTGGTAAGGATTGGAGGGATCTCCTATCTCTTCCGAGAGATGAAAAAAGGAGTGGAAGGGGGAGGGGGGGGGGGCAGATAGATAGAGAGAGTCTAACACTTTCGTCAAACATCTTTCTCTCCGTCGGAACCGGCCACTCCCCCCATCCCACACGTCTGATCATCATAATCCATGGAATACTCACTAGGAGAGGGGAAGGGGCAAGGAATGGTTGTACCATTACTCATACTACAAATGGAGGAGGGGGGGGAGGAGGGGGGGGACTAGTTGAGATAGTCGAGATACTTCCCATCCCCTCTTCTCTCTCTCTCCACAGTGAGTGACAATCAGAGTACACAGAGAACACCAATTGAGGGTCGAAGTGAGATCACAAAGAATCAGATAGAGAGAACGGTTATAGTATCACTCTCTCTTGCAGATTCTAATCGGAGAGATAATGTTCTGGCTCTTCTCCACTAAACCTCGCAAGACTGTTCTCGCAACTTGTGCTGAAGCCAAGGTCCATCTATTCACTCGAAGAGTATTCAGATTCGTATGTGAGTAAACTTCTCATTATGATCCAAGACAGGGGTAGAATGGACATCCCTATCCAACCCCCCCCCTCTCTATCTCTGTATCACTTCTCAGCCATCTTCCTCTTCGGAGCTCTCATCACTCAAATCTTCGTTGATACAATCAAATTGATGACTGGCTATCAACGTCCATACTTCCTCTCCCTCTGCAATGTCTCCATCAGGTACTCCCCTCCTCCTCTCCTCTATCTCATTCTCCTTTCAGTGCGTGCACAGCCCCTCTGGAGCATTCTCCCTCTCCGTCTCCTCAACTCGCATGCAACTTCCGTAATGCGGACGAGCTTCGATATGCGTGGCTCACGTTCCCCTCTCTCCATGCAGCCTTCTCTTCGTACTCTGCCATGTTCGCATCCGTGAGTCCCCCCCCCCTCCCCTCCATTCCTCCTCTTCCTTCTCAGTGCTACATCTACTACATGATCAATCTGCGAGGTGCTCCTCTCCTCCGTCCCTTCCTCATCTTTGGATTCCTCGGTCTCGCTCTCGTCGATGCATTCTCTCGTATCAATGGATATAAGAATCATTGGAGAGATATCTGGGTTGGATGGCTCATCGGATTCGCCATCGCTTGGTTCCTTGTGAGTCTCTCTTCCCCTTCTCCTTCCATCTCTCATCTCTCCCTTCTCCTCTCTTGCAGTGCTTCTGTGTCCTCTGCTTCCAAGAGGTCTACCACGTGGTAGTCCAGAAGACTCCTCTTCCTCCTGCCGTCACTCAGGTGGAAGAGAGAGTCTCTCCCTTCTTCTCCTGGTTCAGACTACCACGCATCCATGCACCCTCTGTCAAGGAGGAGTACGTGTAAGTATTCATTGATCTGCTCTCTCTCTCTCTCTCTCTCTCTCTCTCGATGAATCCATTCCTCTTGCAGAGTGTACGAAGAGGATATCAATCCTCCTCACAACGATACCGTACCCAGACACCAGAGAAATCAGGTCAGTCGATAGCTTTCCCATCTACAGTAATCAGTCGATCGTTGCAGGACCGAACGTACGAAGTGACAACGACAACGGAATCCTTCCATCGTACAATCTCGCCTCCCCAACAACAGACAACCTACCATTATTGAGTAGATCACTTTCACCTTCTCTTCTCCCAAGAATACTCAATTAGTCTCTTCATATCAATCTCCCGATTATTTTCACCATATCTTGCTCAGTTCGTATCCTGCCTTAGTCGTATCCTTCATATCTAGTCTATTTATCTAATCTATTGTAATCTATTCCTCATCCCTCTCCATGCCTGGAAAGGTCCTTTCTGTGTATACGTGGATGCTTCATTCTGGTTCGTCTTCCAAGAGGACTCTCCATTCTCTCTCTTCTCCCTTCTCCCTTCCCACTCTTTCTCTCGATAAAGAGATCAATAAAAGTGCTTCTTTTGACTCTTCGACTCTTGATCAATGGGAGGAACGAGGGGAGGGAAGGGTCGTGCCAAGAACCAACAACTGTCCAGAGGGGAAGGAATACAATGTGGAGAGAGGGGGTTGGAGGGGATGACCGAGGGGAGGGGAGGAGGAGGGGAGGGAGGGACTGGATGGAATCAGTCTCATCTCTCTGCAGCCATGAGATCCATCCTCTTCCTCCTTCTGCTCTCTCTCTTCTCCTTCTCAGTCAATGCAGATGAGATCAAAGACAGAGTCACTCAATATCTGTCCAATCGTGATCGAGTCAAGAGTAGACAACTCAATACGAATGACGATTGTTCCGTCGTCCCTCCTTCTCTCTGGTGCACTTCTGATACTCTTGCCAAGAAGTGTGGATTCTTCGATCAGTGTCAGAAGTTAGTTCTATAAACAAGCAAGTCTGTCTACCCTCTATCCGCTCCTCCCAGCTATATCCTTCTCCCTTGTCAGATTCTCCAAATCGACCTACAATCAGCCGATTCTCATCACTCTTCTCTATGAATCTCTCTGTCCTGGATGCCAGAAGTTCATAACTGAGGAGGTGCGTTCTTCTTTTCTCCTCCTCTCCTTTTCATTCCTTTCTCATCTTCTCCTTTCCAGCTCTATCCCAAAGTGCTCAAGAACTTCGGATCGGAATTCGTCAAGATCGAGTTGGTTCCTTACGGCAACGCCAAGATCAGTCCCGTGAGTCCCCCCCCCCCTCTCCGATCAATTCTCTCTCATCTCTGCAGGAGGGGGAGATCACTTGTCAACACGGGGAGGACGAGTGCAACATCAACAAGTTCGAGTCGTGTCTCATCGCTGCTCTTCCCGATCAGAATAAGCACGTCCCTGTCATCCATTGCATCGAAGCTCAGCTAAAGGTAGTCAGATGGAGGGAGAGAGAGGGAGAGAGGGAGGGACGGATCCATCTTCACTCTCACAGGTCAAAGTAGACTTCACCGATGCGATGCAGAAGTGCTTCGAGACTCTTGAGATCGGAATGGACATTCAGACAATGATCCAGTCAGTTGTCGATCCCCTGCTCTCATCTACCGTACTCCTCTCAGATCGTGCATGGTCACCCATGAGTCGGCTCGTCTTCAGAAGGAGGCAGCGGATCGTACTACCAATGTGTATCCCGATAAGCACGACCATGTCCCTTGGGTCCTCTTCAACAATGCTTCCCTTGCTGGTCAGTTGAGAAGATGATCTTGCACACTTATTCTATGATCTACGGATTTACACATTGATATTGAGAAAGAACGAGATGGAATAAGATAGAAAAGAAGATAACGGTAGATGTATCTACCTTCAGACGCGCAATTCCTCATGGGAGACATTCCGCAGCTCATTTGTTCGTGGTGGAGAGGAGACAAGAAGATCCCTTACTGCGAGGTACCGTCACCTCAATTGAAATAAATCAATACCGTTTAACGATCAGGCGGAGAAGGTACATGCTCATCGTTTCAAGATGGACAGAGTATGTGAGAAGAACTAATCGTCTCGACTCCACACATACCTTATTTCTATGTGATATCATCGATAAGCTTGACGCTCAGGAATTGAACAACTCGCGATAAATTTCTTGGGATATAAATCATGCAAAATTATTTATGCTCAACAAGGAACAAGCATCATCATCACGTAAACTCCACTGCACAACAAGAAAAGCTGAGATTGAATTGATTAAAGAGTGCGGAGATGAACAATCAACGAACGCCAATAGGACAAACGAGAACAAAGTGATTAACGTTATCAAAATTAGAGATTGAAAGCTACGCAAGAATGAGATAATAGAAGCACACGGGACCAAATGGGTACATAAATGAACGATGATTGAGACAATCATCGTTGGCTCACACAGGGGAAAGGCAGGGGAGGGACGACTCCTTAGCATGGTCGGTTATCGGGGGCACGGGGACGGGGAGCACACTTGATGATGTCATCCACTCTGATGATCTGTTCCGCCGCCTCTGCTGCTGATGACACCATGCACATCTTCACTTGCAGAGACTCGATGATTCCCAGATCGATCACATCCGAGATCACTCCCTCTTCCACGTCTGAATGGGATACATAATTGATAGGAGATTAAGTAATGTCATCTAATCCATCTTATAATTCAACCAATGTAATAAGCCGTCATCTAACCCTTTCACTAGCTTGATAAGCAAAATGAGTAATAAGCAAAGTAAGTAAATAAACTCACTGATTCCCATGCGATGGTTTCCATTTGCGTGTTCTGCTCTGAGTCTGGTAACGAGATCAGCTCCATCCAAACCAGCATTATCAGAGATGATGATGGGAAGAGCAGAGAGAGCCTGTCCGAAGGCTTGGATGGCAAGAGCCTCCTTACCCGCAATCTGCAAACAAGCATTGGTCATGGTATGGAGAGTACAGTACCCTCATAGACTATCCCTTCCCCTACAGTACCTTCTGTGCTCCATTGAGGACAGCATTACTCATGATGATCTCAGAAGCTCCAGCACCCGGAACAGTCTTGCTGTCCTTCACGTGAGTCATCAACACACAAAGGGCATCGTGGAGAGAACGATCCGCCTGAGAGACAACCATCACCATCACTCTTCCATCTCTTCCCACCATCACAATATTCATCAAACGAGAACAAACCTCCTCGAGGATTTGATTGGTTGCTCCTCTGAGTACGATAGAGCACGCCTCTCCGAGTGCAACTCCAGAGAATCTCATCAATCTATCCTCTCCAATCATCACTTCCTCAACCAGATCACACTGGCCGAACTTCACCTTCTCAGGAGTATCGAAGGTAGAAACGATCTCTCCTCCTGAACATTCTCTAATTGGAGTGGGACTGCCCCCCCCCCCCTTCCCCTTCTCTCTCCCTCCATACCGAGAACGAGAGCGAGTCTCTCGATTCCCTCGAAGTCGGCATGCTCGATGGCCATCACATTCGCATCAGCGAACAACTGCTCGGGATAGTTGTAGATGAGTTGGCGATTGATGAATACGTTCATCTTGTGGCTCAGAATCTTGTCCACCTAAAAATGCACTTCATATTTCAGTAGAAGAATGAAGAATAAAGAATACGTTTCAACCATCAGCTACAACAATATGAGAAAGTAGCCAGATTGTGAGTACCTTCTCCTTCATCTTCAGTTTCTCAGCAGCCTCCAATTCAGCCACTTTGGCCACTCCATCCACACGGACACGAGAACCGAACACTTTCACCTTAAAGAGAAGTGTTATGTCTAGTTTCATGATCCAATTCATGAGTAGAAAATCACCATGAATAAAATGAATACAACCATAACATAAAATGCCACTCGCCTTGTCAGTGTCCATGGGAGTATTAGCGATGAGAATCTTAGCATTCTCCAATCTGCGAGGCTGGTACATTCCAGGCAGTTTCTCCAGAAGGAAACCTTGAGAAAGAAAATGAAAATATCGATTTAAAATATTTCAAGACATAAAAATATTGACAATAAAAAGATTCTGGCTGAATTCACTCAAGCGAAATGCAAGTATTGTTGAGGCCCGGCGAAAGAATATCATAATGAACACCTACCTTCATCAAGATACGAGTCATTGAGGGATCCTCCGAGTTTCTTGATGATCTGGATCGCATCCAAATTCGCCGACCCCTTCAAATATATTGCAATAAAAAGGAAAATTTATAAATGAAGAAAAGCTGACACGTTTTTTGGCCCACCTATTCCTACAGAGTATTCTCTCCCTGCCATTCTCATTCCTATCCTTTACATGTGGTTGAAGCGGTGCAGTGTGGGGCCAAAAAACAGGAAATTTCCAAAAAAGCTTCTTCTATACTAATTTCTAGCACACCCTGGGTGGAATAAAACTCCTCAGAATACTTTTTTTAAGTACCTTGAGTCTGAGGATGGCATCGACAGCGAGAGTGGAGAAGAGTTCGTTGTACTGAGAGAGAATCTTCGAGCTCAGAGTCGTTCTCGCGATCTTCAGAAGGTCCTCACGCATCTTTGAGCTACAAAAGGAAAAGTTCATATAAATTAAAAGGACAACAATTATAAATAAGCTCGCTGTGATTGTAGGGTAATATTACTTCAATTAGTAGAGTAAGTTACCAGCTGTTGCAAAGTAATTTACCTTGCGCCTTACAACAATATTACTTTGTACTTACTCTGGGTTTGTAAGCTGAGGGCAACTTAATTCATGCCTACCGAGAGAACCGAGGTTACTTAACAACATTATTTCAACATTACCAATTTTGCATGTGAAAAGTTAGTCACTTGTAAATAGTTTGCTTAGTGCGGAAAAAGGTTAATTTCTTTGTTACAGCTGGTAACTTATTTTTCAGACTATTTCGCATTATTTTGTTGAAATAATATTACCCTGCAATCACAGAGCTGATAAAAACGGGTAGTGATCTATACGCCAACCAAAGTTTTGCTCATAAATGGAATAAATAATAATTCGAACCCCGACTCGATGGCGCATTCTCTGAGAGCATCCTGGGAAAGTTTGAGTGCCTTTCTGTATCCACTGATGATAGTCTGAGGATGGATTCTCATGTTGATCAGTTTCTCAGCCTCCTTGAGCAATTCAGATGCGAGAACGGTAACTGAAGTAGTGCCGTCTCCAACTTCATTGTCTTGAGCCATCGATATGTCTGAAGATATGCAGTTAATTACGAACATAATAACGATTCTCCTACCGACGAGAACTTTCGCAGCGGGATTGTCCACTCCGATCGACTTGAGAATTGTGGCACCATCGTTCGTCACTTTGATATCGTTGCGGTCGGGATTTCCGTTGATCAGGATCTTGTCCTAGAGAGGATTGCGATTCCATTGACACGAATCAATATTTAGAGTGTAATCGACTCAATTTGGATTACAACGGAAGCTGCGGCTTACTCACCATGCCCTTCGGACCAAGTGTCGTCTTCACGAGATCTCCGATGGCAATTGCACCCACGAAGGAAGAAAGGCGAGCACTATCTCCACGCTCCTCTTGAGCATGGTCCTTCAGAATCTGGACTGGGAGCATCGCTTTTCCTGAAAATTGGCCTCAATGTATGAATATACGTGATACAATCAACATATACTATTTACACTGGGAAACATGATTAATTTAAAGACCCAAATAAGCAAAATAGCAAGCAAGTAGGTTAGAAAGAAGGAAGAAACTGAATCGAATATTTCGAGAATTCGAAAGAAAGATCCAGAGCCCCGGAGCCGGGCGGCATTTAGCGGTTATGCAGGCACACCGCCGAAGATCTCGGCGAAGATCTTCGGAACAGAAAAATATGATGTAAATTCGCTCGGGTTCGAAAATAAGCGAATTCTACTTTATTTACCGGACTTTGAAAAATCGAAAACCATTGACGATTTCACACGAAAATATAATATATTCATGAGAAATTAAGTTGAAACAACTGCGACCCCTTTCGGTCAGAAGGTTATTGTAATTGTAGATTACTGTTGAGAAATATTTTTTCGATCCACATTTGGGGTGCTAATCGATAATCATTAGCATCAATTTTCTCCAAAAAATTTTTCATCGGTTATTTGGAACGGAATGGTTTATTAAGTAAATAAACAATCTTAGATGAATCCAACAAATACATAGATTTTGAATGTTGCTATCATGCATGATATCAACAATGACTCTTAGTCTTCAGTGACTTGTCTCCTGTTCTTTTTAAACACATGATAATTAAAGCAGTGAGTACTGCAAGAATAGATATAACACTGAATGGAATGAATGTGAAGAGAAGAATTGGGCCGATGCAGGAGGATAAAGAGATGGCCGTCGTTGACTCCTGCAATTGATCTCCCTCGATGGATCTTCCCCCTCTTCTACCTCAATCTTCCCATTGGTTGCAGTCAATTGAGTGGTAACATCCACTTCGAAGTGAGGGATGGATCGAGCTCTCCTTCTATAGGGAGTAGCAGAAGGGAAGGTGTGAACAGGGAGGGAAGGAGGAGAGGGAGAGGGAGAGGAACAGACAGGACGAGGACAGTCGGCTCCCACTTCCTGTGATTGGAATGATTAGACTGATTGGGGGAGGGGGAGGGACCTTGATTGAGATGGCTAGATGACACTCATAGAATAATTCCTCCTTGTCAGCATATTTGAAGACGTGACTGGTCTGAGATTGAATCGATGCAATCAGAGGAAGAGATTAGGAATGGACTGATTAGATATCTGATTGGATGGATCATCCCTTCACTTGTCAACTAGATCAACAGGAAGAGATCATCTATCGCCCTTCTAAAGAGAGGAGGAGATCAAAGATCAACCTGTCCAGCTATGAGATCATTCGTGTACTCCAATTGGGAGATTAATCTCTCATCCATTGCACATCCTTCTTCATCGATTATTGACACCTTCAATGTTCCTTTTTTCTTTAGTCGAAAGCGTGACCCACCCTCTGACCCAATCCATCATTGACAATGCATGAATGGACAGTCATACAGTAAGTGTTGACAGCATCAGTAGAGCAAGACCATTTGTGGAATACCTTCAATACCCCCTCTTTCATTTGTAGTTGATCTTCTCTACCTTCTGTCCAATGGATGCAGTGGACACGGGAGGTCCAGATATCGATCCATCCAGGATCTCATATCTGAATCAGTTCTCGATATCCACAGATCACCACCATACTCTCACTTGCAAGTGGGTAGACTGGGGCTACTGGTGACTAGTGTTGTACTCAGTTCTTCCACTCCTACTCTCGCATTCACTTGTCGATCAGTTTCCATGTAGAAACACTGGACTCGATACGATCGATCGATCTGCAGCAGATACGGTGGAACTCGTGCCAAGTGTTGACTTACCATAGTAACGAAGAGAGGATGGAAAGAGAGGACTACTGTAGCTGCAACGAAGATTCCTCTTGGATTGAGTGATCTACTACGAGTGAGACCACACGATTCGAAGGGAATCTCTATTCCCGCCACCTGTGATTACTGATTTGGAAGGGGAATGAGAGTGGGAATGGACTTCTCTCCCCCTCGATGTATTAATGCATTCCTCCCTACTCCTCAATCCTTTCACAAAAACAGTTCCATCGAATGGACGACGTACTCTCCAATTGACAATGATTGAAGAAGGACCGCACTCGATCTGAGAGGCACACTCTTACTACGAGTAGATAGATGATAGTGACAGCCGTTGAATGAAGAGGAGAATCTCACCTCTGCATCTCCAATCACTCCATTCTCATCAATGATTTCAGTTAGAATTGAGGAAAGGAATGAGAGAAGGAGAAGAATCTTCATGGAACAGAGACAAGAAGTGAATGGCTAATCCAAGTTCTCTTTCCCTTTTTCAACCCCTGTCCATCTCTAAGTGGTCTAACACGAAAAGTGACAAGAAGCTGCAAGTTCCGTAAGGGACAGTCCATTTAGTGCCATTAGAACAATGAGAGAAGAAGGGCAGGGATGGGGATAGATCAACTAAACCAGCGTGTTTACGAATAGAATAGTTCTTGGGATGGTTGTTGGATGGATGGTCGACTCCCTCCTCCAATCTGTCAGCTTCTCACTTCACACTCGATAGGTGGTTGTCTGAAAGGGGACAACACAGATATACGATGGGAGGGAGATCACCATCCAAGTGTCGCCTTCCTTTTCATCTCCCTCTCTGTGTAACACCGTGTCATAAAGTAGTTAGTGCATTCTCGGAAGGGGTAATGAGTAGGAAGGAGAGGGAAGGTTATGCAACACTGACTGATTCACTCTCATCTATCTAAGGTCATTCTCTACTCTGATGTCATGGATATTCCAATTAGAAGGAGACCAACTCATTCATTCTTCCACTAGTTTCCAATATGCTCTCACTTTCTCCAGATCTTCCTGAGATAACTTCAAAGTACATGGAAGAGAGCCGACTTTCCAACTCATTCTTCAACTTTCTCCCGTTGACAAATGGGCTCTTTCGCACGAGTTCTGTCAATACTTGCTATACATGCCAATTTATTTATTTGATTTTCACTCCCTTCCATTCTCTTCATTCTGACTTACTTCTTCTATGAATTCTGCGTCGAAGTCTTCAGACTAGAAAATGGAGAGGAAAACTGTAAGGCAGACGAATAAGTATTGAGTAGGACCTCCCCATTGACTGTCAAATTTCGCACGTTTTTTTCAGGCAACTAAAATGTTTTTTTTTTTAAATTACAGATTCGCTGGATTCTCTTTCGTCTCGATCGTTCTTCACCATCACGAAGTAGTGAGTTCTGCGTTGAGTCAACTAATATTTTATTACTGGAGTTCAACATTTTCGAGATTTATTAACAATTCTTGAGTTGCTTGTGAACGGAGTGAAACTTCTCCCATAGAATGAACGAGAGAGGGTCACTAATCTCTTCAATCGTTCACACCCATTCAGTAAGAGAGAGAGGAAGGGGGAGGGGGAGGGGGAGGGGGAAGACTCAAATCCTTCCTTCCAGATATCCTTCTGGTTCGATCTTCCGTTCTCAATAGCTGTTTCCAATCCGAAAAGACTATTATTCTCATAATTATTTTGGCGCATCTCCAAACAATGAATATTTTGATGTTGAATGATGAATTGTGACATTGACTTGAGTATTTTCAAAACATCGTCTCCGTAATTCGATGGAACTCCGATAGTCTATCTAATTAGAGGGAAGATATATTCCGATTGTCTTGACTCTTGAGATCATTTCTCTTCTTCCTTGTCATTCTCTTCATTCCTCCTATCAATTCTCCAATCTCAAGTGTACTCCTTAGATCCTCTCTCATTATACGTGTATCCATCCATGGTCTGCAATTAAATTTCTTGGGATGGTTCCTCGTTAATTTGTCCCCTTCTCCACCTCTTCTCATATCTCACCTTCAATCTTTCCCCTCCTATCCACCTAAACCTCTCACTTCACTCTCATTCCTACCGTAATCTCTTCCACTCTCACACATCACAATACTGTCTATCACTTCTAATCGGTATTCTTTCAACTTCCCTTGAGTGTATCTCTCCTCTCTCATCGAACCTTCGTTGTATGACACTATATGGGATCACTTATGGTCTAATCCCTTGGTTGCATCATTGAATAGGAGCCGGATGGGGACACTTATATCCCCACTTCCTCTTCTATTCACAACCCACAGTAATCCTTCTTATCTCTCAAGGATCTATGACACCTCCCAGATACAGAAGGGATCAATATTATGGCATCCTCTACCGTTCTCCACCATCTCATCAATTATTCCAGATGAGAAAATAGTGAATTGTTTAGTCGGAAGAAGGGGAACTATTTTCCCACACACCGTCAATACTCCATTATTCAGTCTTGAAATTGGAATAAGTAGAGTAATTCGATTGTGGATGGAATGGGGTAGATTGGTTGTTGCCAGGTGACTGTCATTAGATAGGGAAGAGAGAGAGAATGGAGAATGGAGAGAGAAGGGAATACGAACGGCTTCATCGTGTTATACCCAATCGATGAGATTATCTTGTGGACGACTGATTGACTCCCTCCCTCCTCCTTCCCCTTTCTGATCCCTTATCCATCCTCTCACCTTTGCATCTTCCGCTATCCTTATCCCTTCCGATTCTTCCCTCTCTCTCTCCTCTCCTCCCTAAACAATTTGTCCGTTGTCCAATCCTCTGAATGATCGATCACTCCAACAGGCGGTAGGTGAAGCTGGCTGGTAACAAAAGGAGAAGAGGGAGGGAGAGAGTCGAGAGAAGGGGAAGAGGACTGATTAGGAGGGAAGAGTAATCATTGGAGAGAAGGTGCAACATCTCCCCTCTGTCGGTCTATCGTATTCCCCTTTAAAGGATTGTCCTGGCTACTTTCTCACAAAGGACAATCCGTTGATCCTCAAATATGAAGGGAAGTCCCCTTGTTCGAAGGATTATCGACTGTCCTGTGAGAAGAAGCAAGTTTTGCAAACAGAGCGGCGCAGCTTATGATACATTCGGAGGACTACAGTAGGACTGGAGATTACGGTAGAAATGTTTGTAGTCTACAGTAGGAGAGTTAGGAGGGTACGGTAGGTCGAGAGGAGGATTGTGATGGGGCGAAATAATGTTTCGTTAGTAGTTGTGACACATGACACTAGTGAAGTGAAAGAGAGAAGGGAAGGAAGAGATTCGAATTGATTAGTTGAGAAGGGTGTCAAATAGGATAGAAGGAGATAAAAGCTTCTTAGTGGAAGGACGAATTGACTAAAATGTCTATTCGAATTAGGATCGAATGTCTAATCGGACTAGAGATGACTGAGATATGGAAAGAGAGATATTCTATGTCATCTAATGGTCAATCAACCATAGAAGGACGAAAGAGAGAAAGGAAATCATAGTGATAACAGTGATGAATATTGACTATTCTACTGGAATGAATAGGATAGAAGAGATGGAAGTGTTCATTAGATGATCCATTTCGTTTTCCAACTCTTCTCACTTGAACAAAGGGGGGCGGGACTAACCAATGAGAAAGAGAGATTCTCTCTCTATTCTCCGCCTTTTCTCTCGGTACTTCACTCTCTCTCTATACAATCATTACGCTATGAAGAAGGGATTGCATTTCACTCTTTCGTCTTTTATCACAACTCATCTATCAGATTGCATACAAGACATATCTCATTACAAGTCTTCCTTCAATCCAATCCTCTCACTTGTCCCCCCCCCTCCCCCCCCCTCCCCCCTCCCCTCCTCTCCCCTCTTCCCTTCTACAGATCCAGTAGCCATCATTCACACTTTGTTATCAGCAAGTATGTTAATCACTTCGTTCCTTCCTTTTCTTCTTCTTCCGACCCTTCGTTTACTCAATTTTAATACATTCTTTTCTTTTCCCTTGACGACTCTTCTAAATTGTCGTTGATTACGATCTCTCTTTCTTCCTTTCTCATTTCATTCCTCTCACCTTTCCCATAGTTTCAACCTTCTCTTCTCTCCTACCGTACTCTAGAGAGAGGGGGAGGGGGGGGGGGCGACCGGTTGATATGAGACCAAGTCAGTTGTTGTTTCAGAGAAGAAGACGTGAAGAGTGATCGTTTGTATTGACAGCCCATCAGCACAGCAATAACTAACTATTCTTTCCCATTCTTCATCTTGATATTGTCTCCTTAATTTGTTCCTTTCCATTCACTTGGCCAATTCATCCACTTCCGTTCCACTTCCATTCATTCTGAATTCGATCGATATAATGATTGTACCGTATCCATTGCAGATGACAACTGCACGCAGTCTCTTCTCGGTTGAATCCATTCTCGATCATCTCGAAATGAAGAATAGAAAGAGGTACTCAATCCCCTCTTATCTCCTATCTATCAATCGATTTCTTTGAGGAAACTAGAGGATGAAGAGGAAGAAGATGAGATTGAAGAGACGGATCAATCTAACGGTGAATCTCACTCTAATGATCATGTTATTCTGCCCTCTTCCTCCCTATCGAACGAGGAAATCGATACTCCTTCAACGGACAGGTATATCGATCCTACTTGGATCTCTTATCAATCTCCTCTCCTTGTAGTCTCTCTCCTTCCTCGTCCAAATCAGTATCAAGCAGATCGAAGTCGGGAGCGACAAAGCCAGCGTATTCATACATTGCATTGATTGCAATGGCTATTCTCAATTCACCCGAGAGAAAGTTGACTCTTTCTCAGATTTGTGACTTCATCATCAACAAGTTCCAATACTACAAGTGAGAAGAAAGAAGATACGATCAATCGATAATCTCTCCTCTCTCAGGGACAAATTCCCAGCCTGGCAGAATTCCATTCGACACAATCTCAGTCTGAATGATTGCTTCGTCAAGATTCCTCGTGAGCCGGGAAATCCCGGGAAGGGAAACTATTGGGCACTCGATCCAAAGGCAGAAGATATGTTTGATAATGGATCATTCTTGAGAAGGCGAAAGAGGTGAGATTCCCTTATCCATTCCTGGTTAACTCTCATCGTTTAGGTTCAAACGAGCTCCTGAGATGGCAGATGCATCGGCTCTTTCTGCTCTATCAATGTCTTCATTCCTTAATCCATCTCTAAATGCATTCCTTCCTCAATTGAGAGGAGGTCTTCCTCTTGCCCAATCAATTCCTCTTCCCTCTCGTATTCCATCGTATCCATTCTATCCTCTTCCATCTAATATTGACCATCAACGTCTTCTAGCTGCGATGGCAGCACAGATTCTTCCTCCCTCTCAATCGATATCACCCGATGAGCCAATCAAGACCGAATGATCTATTCTCTTTATCCATTCCATTCCTCATTTTCTAGTCATTTCTTCTCCTCAAGGGTTCAAACTTGAGCTTACATAGACTATTCTTCTCTATTCTTTCATTATTTCGGTAGACGAGTCATTCGATTCCATTCTTTTCTCCATTCTTTTCCATCTTTTCATGACGTGTCTTCTCTCTTCTATCCATCGATCTGTTCTATTCCATTGCTGGGCTCCTTTCCTTTCCCTTCCATAACTACCGTATCCCATGATTCTTCCATCCCATCCCTGTCTCTTTCTCCAACCATTTCCCACCGTATCTCGTTCGATAGTTTGAGAATAAACGTTTTTCGGTGATCATTATGTAATAATCGTTTTGGCTGCCAATAAAACGGAGGTTACACTTGGTTGTTAGTATCGCACATGTTGGGATGAGAGAGTGGAAGATGAGGGGATTGGATCGGATGAGATGAAAGGGTTATCAACCTGACATCTATCCCCTTTCCCACTCCCCCCTCCCCCTCTCTCTCTGCCTTGTTATCGACTCTGCGCAGAGAGAAACTCGCTAAATACCCATTACTGTATCGAATCGTAATTGACTTTGACACTTATTATTAATACTACTGATACGATAGCCAACTGTAAATAGGACGAGAAACGATAGATTGAAGAAGAACTTGAAAGGGATTGAACTTGAGTGTCGCATAAATCAGAAGCTAATTTGTCGTGAAGCTGCAGTAACACAAGGGGTCGAGGGAAGGGAAGAGAAGGGGGAGGAGAAGGGGAGGGAAGGAGGGAGGAGGGGGAGAGGGCAGAGGATGGAAGAACAGACACTGAGGTGACATAGACCTCCCTTCTCTATTCCCACCATAATTCACTCTCTTTCCACACACTATCTCACTTCTCTTCCCTTCTCACTTCAAACAGTGCTGCAGTATACAAATCCCATCCATCTACCGTATCCACTCCGGACTCATTTCATTATCTAGCGAGTCATTTGACAGGACTTGAAAACAATTACATAGATCAGAATAATGGAGTGATATAGAGGGAATAGTGACAAACACCTTGTGTTACTATCAAATTGAAATGGTCTTTGATCGAGAAGGTAAAGTTGAATGAAGAAAGAGAAAGGAGTGAGCAAGGGAAAGTGACAAATTAGTTTATGATTGAGAGGGCAATCAATCTCCCGCTCAGTCTTACACTAACACATCACGATGATATTCACGACTAATCAGAATGATTCGGGGATTCTTCTTCACACCACACACCTTCCACATGTAAAGATGATAGAAATCATACAATTTTATTTTTACATTTCAACATCCCTAAAGTTGAAAAAATCTCCCAAAAGAATCCAGAATGAACTATCGAGTAGGGTTCTCTTCTTGGAATTTGAAAGTATTAGAATTCCAGTTGGAATTCCAATACCTCTTCATTCCTCTTACTCTAACAGAGCAGTCAAATTTCTATGTTCGGTTATTGGAATTCCGGAATTCCATTCCAACAAGAGAACCCTACTATCGAGCAATGAAGAATTCCATTTTCAGAATTTCTTCTCGATGATCACTTCGTCCTAAGATCGTACCATGTATGAAGGGATGGAAGTTTAGTTCCAGATTCACAATTTTTGCTTCGAAAAAAGTATTTTTTTAAAAATCGTATATCCTTGCAAAAGTCGGGTTGGAGAAGTTCCGACGAGATTCACATCCAAAATAGGGTAAATTGTTAACTTTAATAAAAATAAAAATTTGGAATTTGGAACTAAGCTTCCAGTATGTTCAAGTAACGTATCGGATAACACTGATTAATTTAATAATTGCTTACCATTATAATCCAAAATGCCAAGTCGATATGGGGATGAAACAATAATTTCTACAACACTTTGAGCTGGCAATTAAGTGTAATATGAGATCAGATTTTTTCCGTAATCACAATTAGGGACCACCCCCCCCCCCCATTTTTATTTATTCTGGCTCACGAGAAATTAAATAACTCGAAGGGATCGAAAGGGCCGCTTGTTCTGTTTTCGCAGTTTTTTAGTACACCATTAGAGCTAACTTTTCTCCAAAAATCAGACAAATGAATGGGCTCCCGATACCATTTTCATGCCAAAATCTTCTAAAAACGTGCTAATTTGGAAGACATAGAGTGAAAAACGTGCTAATTTGGACGACATAGAGTGGCGGCTTTTGTAAGTTTCCAGTGATAAACTAAGGTAATGAGCACACCATATCCGAAATTCAGCCAAATCAATGGTCTCCCACGAATGTTATATAGGTGCAAAGTTTGGCGATCGAAATGATCATCACAATCCAAAATATATTTTCTGGAGAAATGGGAAGGGGTGAGAAAGGAAATTGGAGAACTTTATCTCTTATGGCCAATGGTATCGCAATCATTCCATGATTGTCTCAAGGTTGTTTCGCTGGAAAACATTCAATAAAATTTTCGGATAAATGAATCATTAAATAACAACATGATTTTTTTACTGTTCGAGGAAAATAATATTCAAGAGTTTATCACATATACGATAGTAATT
>LS492828.1:31971-42665 GCA_900490845.1 Pristionchus japonicus | reverse complement strand
GGGGGAGGGGGAGAGGGAGAGGGACTCATGGTCAAAATAGCTGAGATGGTCAGCGACCTGTTGCGGGGATGGAATGAAAACACTCCATGACCATGGAACATTATGGTACCCATTAGAGTACCCAATATCGAACCGGTTATTGTTTCATAATCGAGGTTGGACTGAAATGGGTTTGTTCCATTGCATGGCCATCTCCACCTCCATCTCCCTCTCATTCTCAATCTCTTCAGCCCGATGGATCAAAAGATGCTCCCTCTGCTCCTTCTCACGACACTCCTTTCGCCATCCTCAAATCTGCCTCTGAGATTCCCGAACAATTCGATGGATACACTGGATATCGTCTTCGTCTTTTCCTTCTCAGGAACAAAGCTCCGCCCACTCTTCTCGTGAAGGGAATCGAGAAAAGACTGTAAGTGATCGAATAGAAGTAAAGAGTAGATGATTATTGGACGAAACCGGAATGATTTCCCTTATCTCCTCCCTTCCGTCTATGATCATTCTCCCTTTCCTGCTAAGCTTATCTCGAGAGAGGAAGGGAGAACTGGCTCTGATAGGGGGAGATCCATTCTCTTTCCCTCCTTTGGCTAGCTGAACTCAAAGGGCAATGAGTGACTAAGAGATAGAGAGGGAAAGGGAAGATTCTCAGGTAGACTAATTGAATGAGAAGAGTGAGAGAGAGAGAAATGGATGAAGAATCTCTTTCAGTAATGGATATCAAGTCACAATCTGTCGTCCCAAATGCGTGGCTCCCTCTCAATCGGAGACTTCTTCTCCCTCCATCTCTTCCTCTTCATTCGGACCCGGATGGAAGGCTGTCCAATGGAGTAATTGGGAAGAAAAATCGTACGTTCCATTATTTCGTTTTTGATTCAAATGATATCCATCTACCAAGTATTTTCTTCAAATTCGTTCTCTTTCAGATGGAAAGTATGGGAAAGGACTCGAATCGGAGCAGATGGAGTTGTGACGAGAGAGACATCCAATGGAGGAGGAGGAGCTGCTACTGCTTCCGCTGCCGCCTCTGCATCCTCCTCTGCCTCTTCCTCTTCCTCTTCCTCTGCCTCTGGATCGACTTCGGGAGCAGATTCATCCTCGAATGGAGGAAGAGACCAGAATATCAATATTCGAATTAGAACGGAAGGAGATGAAGAGAGGAAGAGAAAGGATGAAGAGGATGAAGATAGAAGAAGGAAGGAGGAGGATGATAGGAGAAGAAAGGAATTGGAAGATAGAAGAAGAGAAGACGAAGAAGCATTGAAGAGACAAGAAGAAGAAGCAAGAAGATTGAGAATCCAAAGGGCCGAAGCTGAAAGAGAATTGGAGAAGGAGAGAAGAAGATTAGATGATGAATTGAAGAAGTTAGAAGAAGAGAAGAGAAAGAATAGAGAAAGAGAAGAAAGATTGGAGAGAATGGAAAGAGATCGAAGAGATGATGAAGAGAGAAGAAGAAGATTGGAAGAAGAAGAAAGGAGATTGAAGGAAGAAGAAGAAAAGAAGAAGGAAGTTGAAGAGAAATTGAGAATTCAGAGGGAAGAAGCAGAGAATGATCGATTGAGAAGAGAAGAAGAGAAGAAGAAGGAACATGAGATCGAAGAGGAAAGAAGAAGATTGGAAGAGATTCGATTGAGTGAAGAGAAGAAGAGAAAGGAAGAAGAAGAGAAGGGACGAATTGAAGAAGAAAGAAGAGCCGCGGAGAAGAAGAAGGAAGAAGAGAGAAGAAAGGAAGAAATGAAGAAATTGGAGGAGGAAAGGAAGAAGATTGAAGAAGAGAAGATTAGAATTCAAGCAGAAGCGAAGAGAATCTCAATCGAAAGAGAAGAAGAAGAAAGAAAGTCTAGAGAAGAGAAGATTCGGATAGAAAGAGAAGAGAGGGAAAGAGTAGAGAGAGAAGAAAAGGAGAGGAAAGAGAAAGAGGAACGAGATAGAAAGGAGAAGGAAGCAGAAGATGAAAGATTGAAGAAGGAGAAGGAAGAGAAGGATGAGAAAGAGAAGAAGGAGAAAGAAGATGAAGAAAGAAGAAGGAAGATTGCTGAAGAAGCAGAAGAGATTCGAAAGGAAGAAGAAGAGGAAGAGAAAAGGAAGAATAAGAATGTAAGTGAAGTTGTTCACTCTTGAATCAAATCGATGCTTTGCAGAGACGAGAAGAGAAACCGAATGAAGGAGATGAGAATGGAGTTGGAAGTGGAAGTGGAAAGGGAGAAGGAAAGGAAGAAGGAAAAGGAGAAGGAAAAGGAGAAGTTAGTGAAGAAGATATAACTCAGAAGGAAGAAAGATTAAAGGGAGAACAGAAGGTATTTGAATTAATTGCACTGAGAGCAGTTTAATAATTGGTACTCGTTCACTTATTCATTGCAATTTCAGAATTCGATCAAAATCGATGAGGAAGAAATAGTGCAAACTGAAGACAAATTGAAGAAGGATTCGCAGAAGACTACTCTGACTGAAGAAGAAATCGTGAGTGAATCCCCCCCCCCTCTCTCTCTCTCTCGTTGATTGATCTTTGATCTTCTCTCAGGTTCAAACGAATCATGCTGTGAATGGAGGATTACCAGAGGAAGAAGAGGAAGATGGAGGAGAAGGAGAGAATGGAAAGGATGGAGATGGAAGTAGTGGAGAAGGAGAAGGAGAAGGAGAAGGAGAAGAAGGAGAAGAGATCAAGGGATCACGGCCAAGAGTAGGGTAAGTATATATCTCATTATTGGGTATAACACCAATAACATTTGAGTGGCACTTCGAATACTGGAGGGGAAGGAATAACTCGAACGAAGGTTCGAGCAGGAGTGGATGGAAGTGGAGGGGAAGGAGGGGAAGGAGGAGCGGGAGGAGCAGCCAGAACGGAGGGAGAAGCTAATACTGCTGCAGATACTCCTTCTAAGGGAATACTTGGTATGTCAGATTGGCGTTTAGAAGTACTTAACCCATGCCAATCCACTTTCTGGTTTTGTAGTAATAACAGAAAAGAATAATGAATCTCAGACGCGATGAAGGGAATGAACTGCTTCTCTGCTGATTCTCTCGTTACCACAATGAGAGGACAGAAGAGAATGGATCAAGTGGAAGTGGGAGACTATGTGAGTGACTCCCCCTCCCCCCCTTCCCCCTCTACCCTCCTCTCCTCCTCTCTTCTCCTTCATCCTCTCTCCTTCTCAGGTTCTTGTTCCATCTGGAGGATCAGTCTATCGATATGAACAAGTAGAGATGTTCTACCATAGAGAAGAAGAGACGACAGTTACATTCACTGAATTGGAGACAGAAATGGGAAGGAAGATCACTCTGACTCCATTCCATCTCATTCCATTCGGACAATGTGATTCAATCCAACGGTGAGAAGTACTCCCTTCCCACTCTTATCTAGTCCAAATCTACGACTACGACGAATAATAGATTCATTCTCTTCAGATTGTCTCTATCAGAGGAGGGAATAGAGAAGGCTATCGCATCTTCTCGATTTGCTCACAGAGTAAAAGAGGGAGAGTGTCTACTCTCAATTGGAAATGATGGAGTTGTCAAGGCTGATAGAGTAATCAAGGTATATTCAATCAATAAAGTTATACTTCGGGTCTGAAGTGTACGTAGAATATTTGATGATCAAAATGAGAATGTGATCCTTCATCGTACAGGTTTCATCTCGTATATCTCGTGGAATCTATTCTCCGATGACAGTGGAAGGATCTCTGATTGTGGATGGAGTCCTCGTCTCTTGTTTCTCCCATCTCGAATCACACTCAATGCACAAGATTATATTCGATGTTCTCATTCGAATCTATTCTCTCTTCTCTTATTCACTCATCCCATCTACTTCTTCTCTTGGTATTCCTTCTCTCATCACTTCTCTCCATTCAATATCTGACTACGTTCTTCCATTCGCTTCCTAATTATTGATTAGTTGTCAACTGTAGATCATACTGTTCTTTGATATCACAGTTCTCTGTGTGAGTGACGGGTCATTCTTCAACTCGAGTCTCTTTCCATCCATTCTCACAATCCATATCCTCTCCTCTTCCATTCGATCGATGCCATTCATTCACTTAGTCTTTCAATTAGTTCATAATCATTCCGGTGTATTCTCTCGGTTTAGAGACTCTTCTTTACTCTCACCCACTCGGTGAACAAATGCTGTTATGTTAATAACTTCCATAATAATAGTGTGATAAACGTTGTTTCATTTGAAGCTTCACATAGTTCATATACAATCCATCTTCTCTACGTACACAGATACTGGATCAAAGTCCGTCAAATTCTTGGGATATCCGCAGTTTTACTGAAGATGATCAAGTTCATTCGCACTTTCGGCTAAATAACGGTATCTTTCGATTCATAGACTATCATGTTTATCCACCGGATACGTCGTTGTGTGCTAGCAAATCGATTAGATCGCAACACAAATCTGGAAGAAAAAGAATGGATATTCGAAGGAAAGGGAAAAGTGAATTGTCGTGCGAAGTTCGTGAGAGATGAAATGATCTCATCAAATAACAGATCGTAGAGGAAAAGAGAAGCTGAGAGAAGAAAAGAAAAGAGAAATCTGCCCTATATAGTACTCTATTCTCTTTCTCTTCTCTCTCGATTAGTGAGGACCATACCTTGGATTTCTCCCTCTCTCTCTCTCCTTCGTTTCCCCTTTTCACTTTCAATTCCATCCTTTTCCCTGCTGTTTCCCTATCATAACCAAGGTCATCTCATTCATATCAGTGAAATCTCTTCTCATCCGTTCCTTCATAATATTCCGATCTCTCTTCTAATTCTCATCTCATATCAGGATCCTCATTGGATCCTCTCAATGGTTTCTCCTCGATGGACTCTAATATTCTCAACAATCTTCTCTACTTTTACTCTTCTCATTCTAATTCTAACTCTTCCTCTCTTCTTCAATCGAATGCTTAAATCGAACAGTCTCATGCTTTCTCAACTATCAGTCTGCCAGGTTTGTTAACTTTCAATTCCCAATTTTCAAAAGAATACTGCAACCAGATTGGCATTACACATGTCTGAGATAGGATGTACAATCAAACATAACTTTTAAGTTCAGAAATAAGTTTAACTTTTTGCAGACTGAATCTCATTCACTCCTCAAGGAACTCACTAAAGTTGAGAACTTGAGAAACACCCGTCAGACTTCATTCGGTTCCTGTAAGTAGATACTCTGCTGTCGTCTTTCTCTTCATAGTTGATCTTCAGGTTGCAGTTGTCAGCAGGGAGGAGCGGGACCGGCGGGACCAAGAGGGGCAGATGGAGAAGATGGTGAGAGAAGGGAAGAGAGGAGAGGGAGAGGATAGGGGGGGGGTGAGATCTACTGCATTTTACAGCCTTCTGCTGCAAACACGGACGAAACTTGCTAGGAAATCTCGCTTTTGTGTGCGAATTTATTTTATTTCTGCGTCTTTACTTTCGGGGCAATTGTTTCCGCACGAATAAATGAACTATCTCAGGTCGTCCTGGTCGAATTGGAGTTAATGGAAAGAACGGAAGAGATGGATCATATATCGCACCTCCTCCCAGAGTAGAAAACGAATCGTGTCAGAAGGTATGTCAACATGTTTCAGAGATTGACAAGGGAACAACTTGTTACTACTAAACTGGGACTACTGTTACATACCAATCGGTAAAGCATCGAAAGATGGACCAGATATCAAAGGCTGCCAATATTGTGTCTAGTGGGAGGTAGGCCGCGTTCACTTTAACACTTTTTTTTGTGATTTCTCATCCACCGATACACGAGCACTTAGTGCCTCTCCCATCCACGATTTCTGATGTGATTCTTATGAGGTAAGTGTTCACGCATAGGCAATGAAATCACTCCACTACGAAACCTTCATGAAGTGAATTCACTTCGGTGGTTGAATACTAAAGGATGAACGTTAACGCACCGGCAAGTGAAAAATCACGTATAAAATGAAAGTAATAATGAATGTCTAAATTGAGTGTCCGCCAGCTCCTCCGGGATATCCGGGAGACCCGGGACTGAAGGGGCCACGAGGGCCATCTGGGTGAGCTCATTCTTCTTTAAAACCATTTTGAACGAAGAATATTTTGTTTTTAATCTCAAAGCCCTTTTCGTCTTCAGCAAATCAGGGCAGCCGGGAATTGCGGGCAAAGCCGGAAGGAAGGGTCCTCCCGGACCTGATGGAATACGAGGAATACCCGGAAATAGCGGACGACCTGGAATAAAAGGAGATAGAGGAAGAGTGCTAATGGGGGCGCCGCAAGGACCTCCTGGACCCATCGGACCTATTGGACCACGAGGAAAGGCTGGAACGAATGGAGTGTGAGTTCAGGAGTCATTCGCGTGTAGTGTTGATTATCGATGTGATTGCAGTGATGGTCGAAGTGGAATAATGGGAATGAAGGGAATACGAGGAATAGAAGGAGGAAGAGGATCTACAGGTTTAGTCATCTTAGTCAAAACTTTTCCCCAATTCCAATAAGACGAACAACTGAATTTCAGGAGAAGTTGGTGCAATTGGTATTCAAGGGCCGAAGGGACCGAATGGAATACCTGGTTGGTTAGATCAAATGGAATAGTCTAATGAATAAATTGCAGGTTCATGCTCTCATTGTGCATCTCTCGAACGACCAGATTATCCCATTCAATCTATGGAACAGAAGGGAAATCAATCTGTATCTCCTTCCTCTCATATTCCTATTCTCACTCCTTCCACTACCACTCCTTCCCTTCCTCATCCCACATCTACTCTTCCTCCTTCAACTACTCATATGGATTACGATTACAATGAGAGAATCTACGAAACTCCAGAAGAGCATGTCCATTCGATACCAGAAGAACCGAAACATGGATACGATTCAAGAGAGATTGAGAAGTATTATGAGAACTCGAAGGAAGTAACTGAATCTCCTCCCACTCCTTCAACTACTCGAACAGTTGAAGACACTTCATTCATTCCGAGAGATCAATCTGGATACGATATCAATCCTCCTGACTCACACCATACCCCTTCTGTATCGAAGGGTGAGTACGGTGGAAGTGATGGATCCTTCCTTGGATACGGTGGAGCTGAAGATTATCGATCTACTCCGAGCTACAGTAACCCTCGAGTGGCAGCTCCTTCCCATCAACCGGATGCATACAGTAATCCGGGCCCCACATCCACTTCTGCTCCTTACGACTACATCACTCCTGCTTCCACTTCCTCTCATCCTCCTAAACAGAGAATCGAGGATCGATCATCATCTAATACAGGCTACGATACTCCCATCGATCAACCATCTTATGAACTGCCTGTAACCGTCCCTCCGTCAACTAACTACGAACGACCTCATGCCACTCAGAAAACAGTCAATTACAGTAACCCCGGGCACAGTACTCCTCATGAACCAGCCAACTCAGGATACGATACTCCTCAAGAAAATCCTAATCGTATCTACAGTGAAGAGAGCCTCCGTTCTGTGACCAGTCCTCCGTCTCGTCCATCTCTCCCTTCTCACGATATCCCCCAGGAGCCATCCCCGAATGAATACAGAGAAGAATCGAATGGTGGATATGAGATTCCATCGACTGATCCTCATCGATCATCAGAATATGGAGGATCAGATGGATCATTCACTGGTTATGGAGGGGAAGAATCATCTGAAGATCAACCACGAACTATTCCTGGTATTCGAATCGATCAATCCCAATTGAAGTCAGATGAAGTCTATTCTGGTCCCTCCTATCCTTCTATTCTCATCTCTTCTCCATCCCTTCCATCTCCATCTCTCCATCCATCTCCTATCCCATCTCCATCCATTCCTGGCTACGATTCACCCTATGAATCTTCTTCTTCTCCTCCTCATTCTTCATCTCAATATTCTTCCAATCCTCTTCCTTCCTATCCCTCCTACGAGATTCCCTCTTCCCCTCTTCCTCCCTCCTCTCCTCCTCTCCCCCCTCGTGCTACTCTCCCTACCGTACCTTCTTACAGCCATGTCTATCCTGCCAGACCGCAGTATCCACAATACCGTAACACATTCTCGTTCCCTCAGATGTTGAATCGTGAACTGACTTATCCCCCACCAGGTCACAATTCTCTCCCTGCCAACTATCAAGCATATCGTGCAATTCCCCGATCGGGATGGAAGATAGAAGGAACTCCCAATCGACAATTCGTTCCTTCTATTTGAATCCGTTTATTTATGATGTAATAATATTAATAATGATAATAAATCTAATAAAGAGTACGAAACGAATAGCCGTGATAGATGATCCGGAAGAAATTAGATCGAGTGAGAAGATATGCGACATAATGAGTAGGAATGACGCCTCTTCGTAATGAAAGTAATTGAAGATTGCAACGAGGATGATATCAGAATGATAATCTCTTGCGTGGATGCATCGATAGTCCCATAGTGTGTTCTCTCCCCTTTTCCTTTCGTGCGAGAAAAGGGGAGATAAAGGGCCAAAAGCTGTCAGTGATAAGAGAAGCCTGTCAGTCTTTTTTCTGTCCATTCATGTATAAAAGTCTCTTTCCATTCGTCTCCTTCACTTCCCATCTCCTCCCTTCTCCATCCTTAGTCTCTTCCATCTCTTTCGAGAACGGCGAAGTGTGCCTTGAGGAAGTATGAATGCATCAGATCACTTCATCAGGCCACATTTTGCCTTTCTCAAGAGGTCTTCCCAATTCATCTCATTGCAATCCATATCCCCATCCATTCAATCAGATCAATCTTCGAGTCAGTCAGGTAGGTCACCATACTCCTTCTTCGCACACTGCAGATCATCAAATGATCGTAAGATTAAAAAAAAAGAGTTTATCATACAATTGATACTCTTCTTAACAAGTATACTATGTATTATTAGTTTTGAGCTCATTTACATGATAAATGAGCAAATAACAACAAAGTGAAGAGGCGTAACCGGTGGTGAGGAAAAGAGGAAAGGGAGGGAGGGGAAAGGTAGATTACTAGAGGGGTAAGTGAAGGGAGGGGATACGGTAACCGTGAGTAAGGACATCGAGATAGGAACCAGTGATTGATTATCTATTGATTGGAGAGAGGGCAATCTCCTGAGGGGTGGATTATACTTGGACCGTGTATTAACAAGGAGGAAACCCGAAGGGATAAAATGCGTCATATTGCGATGAAACGGGATGAAATGGAAAGAGGGGAGAACGATCGACTACAATTAACTACAGTACTTCAACTAAAGATCTTGCTGAATAAGGGAAGTATTCCGTCCGAGATTCATGCGGAGTACGGTAGATCCATCTACCGTAACCTCCGATTGCAACATAGAAGATGAATCAGAGTAGGTGGAATCATCGGAGGAAGGAGGACGACGAAAAGGAATGGAGGAGATTCCTCTGATGGAAGAAGAAGGAGGAGAGACACGAGATGATTGGAGAGAGGGAGGAGATGATGATGGTGGAAGAGGAGGCATTGTCTGTAGAGAGAGAAGAGATTATCGATTAGATATCCATTTATACCGTACTCTAATCTCCCATAATCTATTCCTATCGGGTGGATTTTTGGCGCGCAAACTATACGAAATGAGGTGGGAACAAAGAGAGGGAGATAGAGATTTGATTGGCATTCCCCCTATTGGAGTGATAAGGTGAGTCAATATCAATGTCAATCATCACCACTTTCATCAGACTCTTAGTCTCGAACGAGTCACGACGCGAATCTATCCACGTATTACAATCAGTCAAATATCTACGATTATCCCTATGAAGAGAGAAATAGAGAATGGATGAACGAGGGGGGAGAGGGGGGGGGGAGGGAGGGGGGAATCTCACCTGTGGTGGAGGAAGTCTCGGATGATGCAGTCTGGTCACTCCTCCATTCCCTCCATAGACAGATTGGGGAAGAGAGTCGATGGGAGGAATCATTCCATATCTCAGATAGGGAGGAGGAGCATATGACATATGAGAAGAGGGACGAGATCCATATCCACCACGACCAGGAATCATTTCACCATACGCAATTGTCGCATAGTCGTAAGTGGAATTACCACCTGAAATTAAAAATATAACCTTTCTTAGGCAAACAATAGAAAAAAAGATTAGACATTCGGGATCATCGTCCACTACATCAATGATATCCAGTATCCTTTCTTTCCTTTCCTTCCCTTCTCTCTTACCTCCATAATCTCCTCCATTGTGTTGTTGATGGTATAAATGGTGTCTCAACATCTCATCATGAGTTGGATAAGGTTGTCCTCCCCCATACATCCCTACTCCTCCTCCTCCCCCTCTTGAGGGAATCCAACTATCCGAGCACTCGCCTCCCTTAAACACAATCCATTGATTAGTAGGCAATCGATGAGTCAAACGAATCGATAATCGAGTAAGGGAAGGAAGGGGGGGGGGGGGTTATAGGGTGATAGGTCACTCTCACTCATCTAGTCTATCATCTCTTACTATTCGTTTCGACAGCATATGCGCCCTGATTGGAAGGATCGAGTCTCTTCTTCTGGAGATGAATACAACGTACTTACAGTCACACAAGTGGCCATTCACTATTCAAAATTTAAGGATATGCAAAACCCGCTAACACATTTATAGGGACGGCAACGGGGAATTTTTGAGTACGAATATTTGAGTACACCCTTCGACGCTTTTGGTTTCAATCTACCGTAATCTTCTATCAAATTTCTTGCATCTTTTTGTTTGTTTGTTTTCGCATGATTTAAGGCATATTTAAACATTTTCTTTAATTGAGAAATATAATTTAGCGTCCTGAAAATACCATAACGATGA
>LS492768.1:0-25217 GCA_900490845.1 Pristionchus japonicus | reverse complement strand
GAAGATAAAGCCCTCCAAAGATGGCCATTTTTGGCGCCAAAAAAGTTTGACGTCGTCCCACGTCGTTGAGATCGGCAAAATCGAACAAAGCTCGACGCTATCTTGTGAGGGACCCTAAGGGCTGTCCAAAAATGCCTCGGGCTCATTTTAGACTTTTCCAATGTGCCACGGTTTATTCGATCCTTACGTGACACGCGTGATATAACGTTCCGTACGCGACTAGGGAGGTTTTTGAAATGACAGAACTCGAACTACACCAACGCCGTTTTCACACGTTCTTTTATATTTTTCTAACTTGTAATGTGCTCACATACGATAGAAGCACTAGCGGAGACGAAGTAAACATAGAGTTAATCTAAATTCGCACTTTTAAACGCTGCCGCGCACTTTCTCAAAGTGAAGCCACGCCCCTTACATGAGTCGCACATATTTCAGCGTACACAGTCGTGTGTCCGGAACGTTATATTTCTATAATAGTTGATGTATTGGATTTGGATTGGATGAGAATAAAAAAATTTCCGCGCAGAAGCAATTTATATCACCACTTGCTTTTGCGCTGCAGCGATGGGCCAAGAGCCTTGACAATCACTCCTTCTGTTGATTGGGTCGGATTTGGCGAAAATAAAAATACACCACCGAATATTATAATTTATTTATAATAATTATAATATTGTAATTGCAGACGACAACGGCGAGCAGCCGCACGTGCCCGCCATCTCGGCGAGCAGGGAGGATGTGGTGAGTTTTCATTGTTGATCTTTGGGGACTTCTGTACTTTTTGGCCCAGGGTCTCCCTCTCTATATCGGCTCTGTCTGAGAAGTGAGGCGGGGAATGAGAAGAGTAGGGATAGAATACTCTATTGAGAATGGCTGGGCCAAAAAGTACATAAGTGCCGATATTTGATCTCTGAGCCTTCTTCATCTCAGATCAGTTTGCGGGCAAAATAATTCACAGGGAGCCTTTCCCAGCGACCCTGAAGTAACGAATTTGACCGTTAGCAAAGGAGTTCTGCTCTTGCGATTGTTTTGTGTTGGGCAGCATTCCGTTCAATTAGGTGTTCCACGCTGCTTTCATAGTGAAGCAGGGGAGAGTTTTCACAATGCTGCAGGTTCCGATAGTGGAAAATAAAAGCTATAGGGTCTGTTTGATTATCCGTTTCACGCTTCAATGATAAGGAGGGCGTACTAATTTTTACAATTATTTGTAGCATTACTCTCTAAGCTCGGCTAATCACGTAATGCTGTTGTGACACCTTTTTTGTACCCTCAATACACCAAGCTTCCTTGACCGATTTTCTTGTCCACGGGCTTGGTAATCCCTCATTTCCTTGTCTACAGAACCCAGCTACCCTCGCTAAATCGATATCCATCTGTTCGGATCACGCTGAATTAAAAAAATAAATAAATATCGATAATTGGCAGCTACCGTAATTCCCCCCGCTTACCGTAATCCCGTTGTGTTTGTGCAGTCCTCTCGCGTCGTCAACGTGGTCACGTCCTTCCGACGGCACGGATCGATGCGGGCCGACGAGCTGAAGGACCTCGTCCTTAACTACGCACAGCAGTACGGAGTCGCGGTACGGTATCGATTACGGTAGTTTGTCGATAGCTGGTGTACGTTATCGATTGGTGCATCGTAGCAATGTGGAGTAACGCTGGTTTCCCGGGGTTGGTGGTGTATCGTTTCGTGGAGCGCATTTTTACAGAAAGAGTCAGGTATGTTCAGTAGTCGGTCCCTTTTCGCTGTAAAAAATAATTATGCTTTTTGAGATTGAAATATAATGTGGTGTTGCGTTTCGCTAGGTTCGTGGCACTAGAGCGGCCTCGCTGTGCTCGATATTATAAACGCTTACACAATTCGAAAATATCAAAACATGTATTTCGGTAGGCACGAGGTTTCACCGATTCCTCATCATAAGAATGATCCCGCTTAAATTGATTGAGCCTGGGGTAGCAGCGCAGTAAAATGACAGCGAACAAATATAAAGCCATGGGAACAGTATGTAAACTGTACAAGGGGTGAACGATGTTGCTAATCCGTCCATTCGCAGGCCCCTCCTCCCTCTTCCTCCTCCTCGCTGCCCGCGCCTGCCAATCGCGCCATGACCCTCCCCGCCACGCCCAGCACCCAGAGGAGTAGGGATGGTGAGTGGTTTCATCTTTTAGCCAGCAATCAACGGATCTCTAAAACAGCTGAATTTCGAGCGTACCGATAGTATCGAGATTTATCTGTTTTAAAATTCTGCCCGCTACACCCAGCACCCAGAGGAGTAGGGATGGTGAATGACGGAATGATGAAGGAATAGTGAAACAACGATTAGGACACTAGTCATCGGCAAATAATCATCAGCAATTCTTGCGAATGGCCAATCTGCGTATTCACAGTTTCAGCGACCTTAGAAACCACCTGGAAACGGAAGTGAGCAATAGTTCCGAACTTCACGATTATCAAATTAATTTTCATTAATGATTAAAATTATATGAATAATTGGCAGTGAACGCGACGCCGACGCGCAAGGTGACGACGCAGTGGGAGAAGGACGTGGCGGACGAGGAGAGAACCACCAGGGAACAGGTTAGAGGGGGTGGGGTACGGTAGTGGTATACTAGGGTTGGATATTGGATGTAATGGAGTAAATGGATGGCCTAGACTTCTGATGAGTAGAGTGATTAGTATGTGGATCTGGCAGACGTGATATTGACAAAGGAGCTGGGAGATTCGTATTCTGCTGAAGGTTTAGGTTTTTTTTTACATCGCGGTCCAAGCTGATACTGCATGATCTTGAAAATGCCGACTTTAATTATGAGGCGAAACGGGAAACTTATGTGTCGAGTTCTGTTTTTTTTTTTTCAGGGGAATTGGCTAAGATTTTATATTATTATTATTATTATTATTATGATATTGGAGGATGAACCTTGTGCAGTCGTCTCAATTGTTCTGAAACTAATCTCCTTTCTACAGGAAACGATCGCGGAGGATCTGCTGCGGATCACGGGCGAGATCCGCTCGAGGGAGGCCGTGATCAGGGATGCTGGACTGGGTGAGGAGTTGTTATTGTTGTTTTTGGTTGGGGTTGTTGTTGTTGTTGTTATGATGATGTTTTTGCTATTATTATTATACTGTTATTGGTTATTGGTGGCGGGCTTGGCATAGTGCAAGAGAGAGAGAGGCGGTGATCGGGGACGCCGGACTGGGTGAGTATCTTTCCTTGAAAATAAGTAATCGGAAGATGGTTGTATTACCCCTGAGTGTCGATTTACAATTTTTTTTGCATTCCTTCTACACCTGTCATCGAAAGAACGCCGAAGCACGGGTATCTGTATTAACGGTGAAACGAAGAGTTCAATGGCGCCTTGACTACAAATCTTCCGCCAGAATTCAGAAACATACCTTTCCTTCCTGAAGGACATTCTGGCAAATTTGTAGTCATGTATTCTTCGATTCTATCATGATAATGGCTACCCATGTGTATCTCTGAAATGCCGAAGGCCGAGTGTGTAAATTATGATGATGTGCCATTGCAGTCCCTGGCGGCGAGGACGAGCAGCGCCTCATAGAGGACCTGCACCGGATGGCGCACGAGAAGAACGGATTGGTGGTGAAGCAGGTGAGGATGCAGGGAGATTGAAACATAGATTGAGTTGAGCCAAGGGAGGTGGACAAGGAGAGTTCAGAACCCCATGGAGATGTAGCGTTTCGCAGCGTTTTCGTAGCTAGAGTGATCAGGTTCTACTCAATGGGTGTCTCCTGTGTGTGATAAAATATCTAAATGTTAGCACCTGCCTGAAAAAATTGTTTTTGACATCCGTTCAATTTGTGACTGGCGAGAGTTGGGATGCATGTGTAAGTGATATGCTGATGGGTATGGAGTGAAACAATATCGCTGGGTTTACGCTTGTACGAATTCAAAAAAAATCATCAATTCTTTTTACCCAGGACTACTACAACGTGATAGAAAATCTGCGCGAACTTAATATTCAGAACTAGGGAGAATGATGGTGCATGGTCAAATGATAGGCTGACGGGTCTAGGGATTAATAATACAGTAGCGATTTCGGCCGCACTAAACAACATTTTCTCTTCGTAATGACCTCGACTGGTATTTGAATCCTGATATAGATTCTAACTTCCTCCCTCACCCCAGGACTACTACAACGTGATCGAGAATCTGCACGAACTTAGAACTAGCGAGACTGATGGTGCATGGTCAAGGTATAGGCTGACGGGATTGGGGAGGGTCAATTCGATGTAAGCAACTGCACAGCGTGTCAGGCGGGGGAAAAAACCTCATTTGCGTGGCGGCGCTCGGCCGAATCATTGCGCGCAGAGCGAGGGGGAGAAAGCGGTTGGAATGAGGAATAATGCAGGGTTTTTAGTGCATTAGCGCATGCTGCTACTGAATGGGACCGAAATTTAACCCATACTCACCGTCCAGCCCTGCGGGAGGGGTATAGGGAACTTTCTGAACCAGCGCCATATTTTTAGCATTTTTCTCCGACGAGGAGATAGCTTTTTAGTGTGAAAAACCGTCGTTTTTGAGCGAATTTTGACTAGTTTCAATTATGTTCCAAGAGAAAATGAAGTCAGAATCGGAATTTTAGCAATGCGAAGTTGATTGAGATATGTTTCGCTCGAGACGAGAGCAACGAAATTGTGTCATTTTGAGAGACACCGACCACCCGAGGGTGAAATAAGAGGGGAATGAGTGAGAGAGAGGCCATTCTCCACCAACCGACTCGGTGACTTGAGAGTGGCCATAGTGAGGGAGCGGATTAGAGTCGAAAACTCTCTCCGCCACGCAAATGAACCTTTCTCCCCCCTTTGACACGCTGTGAACTGTCTCAAAAAATATGCGATCGACACGGAATCAATATGTGGTCTAATCCCCTCACTGCAGGACTACTACAACGTGATCGAGAACCTGCGCGAGGCGACGCGTCGCTTCAACGCGCTCAAGGTGGAGCTGGACGCCGTCGCGGAGCAGGGTAAGACTGGGGTTTAGGCGGAGTGAAACGGCAACCTACGGTCTGAGATATTAGTGGTTAGGTAAACTTTTGTGTAAAGAACAAATTTATTGTGGAGTGACAAGCTTAATACGGAGCTAGGCGCGGTGGCGGAGCTGGGTTGATTGTTGTACAATTGGCATCACACGGAGTACATTATGAGTCTTGATGCATTTTTCGTCCCTCATGAATCTTGTTATCACTGTATTTCGTGTGATTTTGAGAAGTTGTTTCATAATTGAAACAATGATTTGCTCCGGGAATTTTTTGAGCAATTGCCTGATCTACTATTCTGCTTCCATCCAAGGTCAAACATGAACGGTGATTTTCAAGCCGCATCGAGCACTGATACGTTTGAGCACAGGGAGAATGCGTTTGGCCTTTCCTGTGGAAGTGAAAATAACAAATTTCGAATAGTCATAGAAAGGCTCTAGTCAAATCATGCAGATCAAATGGGGGAATTAGCATACACCTAATAATCTCTTCTCTCTCTGTCAGACTACTGCAAGACGGAGGAGGAGAAGCGGCGGACGGACGCGTTGATGAAGAACTACATGGCAGAGGTAATTACTTCTCAATAAATAACAACTGCAGTATGATCCGATCAGATAACGATAGGGAAGAGATTCTTTTTGGCCATTTCTATTGGAAAGTTAATTAAAGATCGGCTTAACTGGCTTATCAATTAGAACCATTATTTATTGGCTAATTAGTCATGTTTTGCTGATAATTGAAGCAGTATTGTGTGGATCACGAGTGTGGAATAGTCTGAAAATGGGATGGGAAGGGAAATAAACTAATTAATTAATTAATTAATTAATCCCCAGGTGGAGATCAAGAACGACCTGATGCAGCAGCTGTTCGCAGCCGAGGAGAAGATGCTGTGAGTGGAATGATTATTCACTTGCCGTTCTCTAGCCGGCATAGATTTGCATAATTGGAATTTCGAAACTGTGAGAGTGGCCTCGCGTAGAGTGAATGTAGGCATTCGGTGACGGATGCGCTCCAGTAGGGCAAATTTGCAATATGTAGCAGCTGTTCGCAGCCGAGGAGAAGATGCTCTGAGTCTTGATTGATGATCATAATTAATTCAGCTAATGAAAATGATGATATCATTCCATCCGTAATTCTGGTCGATCGCACTTGTGAGAGTGGTGCTGCGTAGGGTGCATGTAAACGTTTTGTTTTTGTGAAAATTCGATTCGAGAAGGAGAGGTTAAAGAAATGAATTTCGCGTTTTACCAGTGAGAGCGGCGATGCACAATGGGCATGTAGACGTTGCTCTTGTGTCTCCAATGCTCGTCCGAATATCGCGAACAGAGAAGAAAAATTATTCAGTGCATTTTTTGTCCAATGAGAATGACGGCCCAGAGAGTGCGTATGAGTGCTAACGTTTTGATGAATACCAGTCATGATTGGGATAGCAGGCTCAAGAAAAGATGAGTTGGCGCTGCACCTGGGGCACTTACAGAATTATTTTTTAAGCCGTTCATTCGGTTGGAATGTGTGTTTTCCTAATGTTGCATTGGGTGAACTTTAATTTGTGTATCATGTCACGTTCAAACTTAAAACAGTTAATTCGATGCTGCAGTTGGTACACTTATTGTTAGTAGGTGAATGCATGTGCGATTGGTTGGATCAATATCGTAATCTAGCACAATAATCACTGACAATATTGCAGCGAGGGCGACGACTACGACGAGTTCAGCACGAACTCGCTCGGACGCGGCGCGTCACTGGGCGCGAACGGCGCGTTCGTCCGCGGCGCGCCCGTCTCCGCGTCGCGTCGCATCGCCCAAGGCGTCAAGAACTGGCTGCAGGGACCGCAGTGATCGTCTGACTCTCCTCGATTCGCGTGCTATCTCGCCCCTGTCTGACCGTTTTTGACACTTATGTGCTGTTTTCCCCAGTTTTTTGCTGAGAAAATCGATTTCGATGCCTCCGACCCTTCCCCCTGTTATGTACCCTACACCGGTTCTCCTACCCGCTGATGCGCCCGTGCTATATTACCCCTCCGCTCCTTGTCCGTTTTTAGACTGCCAGTTCGCCAATTTTGTCGTAAGAACCCTCTCGATTCTCCGTGCTATCTCGCCCTTTCCATCCCTCGTTCAACCCAAAGAAGTGCAGATGAGTTGTACAGCTTAGTAAGAGAGATGACTGTTCTAGTCACGCCTTTACCTTTCAATTGTCTGACTCTCTCGATTTTGCGTGCTCTCTCGTCGGTCAGACGGTGCTAGAGAGTGTGTGAAATGGAGAGAGTCTATTCGTTTCTCGCACCTTAGCTCCTTCCTCCCATTGTCCAAAGTAATCCCGAGCGTACTCATAGAACAATACTCGCGGTCGAAACAGAGAAACGTCGTCTCTTCATTCCGCACGATCTCTCGCTCTGTCTGGCCGATGAGAGAGTACACGAAATGCAGAGACCGTTTCTTCCGAAGGCGTTGAATTGTTGCCCCGACCCCTGGCTGACCCCTGCCCTCAGATTGATTCAGATAGTATACAGAGTCCATCAACATTTTGTGCTAGAAGCGAATTTCACTCATTATTGATTCATTATTATTCATCAAAGATTTTTTGTCTTCTTCTTTTTCATAATTGTGCTTATCTCGCCATAATTTTGCACTGTATAGCTAGAGTTTCCAATGTTTTTGACTTCTTTTCGTATTCTCTGGTCTGATTTACCATTACTAGTGCCTATCTAGCTGATTTTTTGACTGATTTGTGCATCTGAATCGGACTCACTGATTTCAAAGATTCTTTTTAATTGTACAGATGCATTCTTTCACTTTTCCTCATTGCGTGCAATCGAATTCTAGAGATGAAATGAAAGAGTATGATGAATGAATGGCGATGAGAGACATGGGATTGACAGAATGTGGTTTCGTTGAGCAAGGGACGACGTCTCTATGAATCTGACAGTTGTGGAGTTCAAAAGCGCAAATGTTCTTTCTGTCAAAGGATTCAGAATGAAGTGGAACACTGAGCAGTTCTGGAAGAAGATAAATCTGGAGAATAGCCAATAAGCTTCGGTCGTTCGGGGATGAAGCAAACATACAAACACACATTGAGAATAGCGAATGGAGCCCTTTTGTGAAATTCCCTCCCTCTCTGGCTGTCTCTCCTCCCCTCTCGACGAGGAGCTCAACACAGCAATAGAGGGAAGAAGAGGAAGAAGCGTGTAGGGAGGGGAGGAGCGCCCCGGAATCGATAGAGTGAAGGGAGGAGAGGGAGAGGGGGAAGACTCTCTCTCTCGCTCTCTCTCTCTGTCTCAACCTCTCTCGCTTCTCATTTTGGCATCAGGACAATCGGTTCTTCTTGCTCGCTCGTTCCTTGTCTAATCGATATCTGCAGCCAAGCCGGAGCAGCAGCTGCAGCAGCTGCAGCAGGAGCTGGAGTGGCACGGATGTGAGAGGTACGGTAGGGGTACGGTAGGAGCGAATCGAGGACTGAGGTTGCGAGTCGGGGATTGGGAGAAGAAGGGCTTCGGCTTAGGCAGAGAGTTGGGGTTTAGCGATGAATTGGGCTTTCTGACGAATTTCTTACTGAGGACAAGGTCTTGGCAATTCTTTCAAGTTTCAACTAGAAGAATTGGTGAAACTCAACCATTCTTTCGACGAGTTTGACGATTAAAGGGTTAATAAAGTTGTAAAGTATTTAAATAATTAACTATTTAAATAAATCCAGAGGACGTTGTCGTCGAAGGAGACCAGTGTGGATTTCGCATCAAAATTTAGCCATGTTTAGTATGATATTCGTCTACTGTTCTAGATAATCAAACAAGAGTTCCCGGTTTACAAAGTTAAATATTAGTATTTAAATAATATCCAGATGACGTCGTCGTCGAGAGAGGCCAGTGGGTACACGATCGAGCAGCTGGTCAAGCAGTGCGGATATTGCTTCGGTTTGTCTTTTCTTTATCGCTACATATTTAAATGCGCGAAACACAATAATCTGGCAGCTAGGAGCCAGCAGGGACAGTTGAATTGATGATAATTGGAGGCGAATGTAGAGTTTATTGTCGACGCGTACAGCTGATGGTTCGTTGTTTCTAGAAGTTTTGGTCCAATAAGGTATTGATGTGGTGTAGATGTGGGAAATTGCTTCGTTAGTTACTCTTATTCTTCTTAGATTCACAGGCTATGTAGGCTATAGAAAAGAAGAATAAGTGAAACAGAACGGTTTCTACATTTCATCGGTAATGTTGAAAATGTATTACTGAAGAAATTTGTCGATTATTTGTTATTTCTTTCTATTGATTCACAAACTAGTGAGAACACCGAATGATACTAACTCCTACTTGACTGTTACTGAGTTCGAATAGTCCAAGGGTTTCTCTCCTAGACTGTATCCAGATCTCCCCTCGACCACTCGCAATCTCTGCCCTCCTTCGAACCACTGTGTGAATAGCAAACTGCCGGGAACTCTGATCCGGGAAGATTCCAGTGATATCCCATCTGCTCTCTCCATTTCGCGTGCTCTCTCGCCCCTCGATCCTTCTGTCTCTCTTCCCTCTCTCGGATCACAGTGCTCTCTCCCTGATATCTGTGCAATGCCGATTGCGAGATCCACTACTGTTTGTGTAGAGGCACGCTGCGGATGAGAAACAGATGAGGAAATCGAATCCAAAGTGATTTAGAATCAAGCACAGGCACAAGGTCGCACACGAATCAGCAACATGAGGCTGCATAGATGGTGGAGGAGTGAATTTCGAATAGATGAGGAAACGGAGCAGTTCGAGTTGAAATCACGCTGCTTGATTTAGGGCACATTGCCGCACAGGGATCAGCTTTGTGTTGTCAGATGTAGAAGATAAACAGGAAATGGAGTAGGCTACTCCCGATTGGAAATAACAATTGATTCAAGGCGCATTTTCGCACAAGAATCACTGTTGTACGCAAGCTTGCACAAGGAGAACGACTACAATAACGAAAATATTGAACTAAAATTAGCTGTTTCATTGAAAAGTCTTCAAGACAGGAAGATTACTGAAAGCTGAGAGTCAAAAGATAGATAAGGCTTTCCAGATGAGGCCGGTGACCCGATCGACGCCCTTCCCCACTCGCTCTTCGTCGCTCATCAGTGGATCATGGAGTCGACCACCCTCCTCGACGAGTTTGTCAACTATTTTAATGTGAGTATTTTCATTAATTTATGGATTGGTTTATCGACATAGAGTGAAAACAATGTAAGAAACTATCGACATTGAAACGCCTCTGAGGCGTCGAGCTCGTGCAGTTCCTCAGCAAGCAAATTCGTATTTCTGTTCAGTAGAGGGTTGTCCATCAATGTTTTCTGATCTCGAAATAGCTATCCAACGCAATTTCGCTATTTACACAACCAAACAATGCTTGTTCCCGATCAGTTCTATCGCTCGTTTAACGATCCCTGACAACGATGCTTTTGTGCGTATGCTTTTCCGCAAACAAACGTGTGCTATCACGCTGCAATTTATGGGAAGATAACGGAACTTTTGCTTGCTTGGCCCTGCTCTGGGCCATGCTTACGTAGGTAGACAAGCCATAAACGTGACAATGGAAAGAAAGTTTCGTGAAACACATTTGAGAAGGGGCAAATTCCCGTCACACAAACGCCCTTCTAGTCAGTCAAATTCCGTTCCGTAGTGAACCTTTCAGAGTGCATTACACTTTCCCCTGCGCAATTCTGATCAATCTCGGGGTGACAGCTAGGGTGGGAAAGGATCAGAGGGAGGAATCAGGGGCTAGAAATCTATCGCGAGGCCACTCCTTGTTCTCAATTGTTCAAAAGAAGAATTCAAAGAATTCTCAAATAGTCATGAGACCGGAGGTCAGCCGAAAACCAGAGATTCCTCTCGATCAAATGCAGCAGTAAATTTTCGCAGCGGGGAGCCCCCTCCCCTTTCCGCGCCTCCAAATTAGAAATGAGATTAGATGCCACCACCTCTTTTAATGGCCTAACTCTCTCCATTTCCTTGCTCTCTAGCGATCTCTGACCGAAGAAAGAGCCCAGGAGTAGAGAGATTTCACCACCTCTCACATGGGAGACCAAGACTTGAGTGAGATTGAATGGCATTCTTTGATCGCAATGTCAGGTTGGCCTTTGGCTGAGTAATAGTGGCTCGGTTTATCCTACGAAAGGGCACGTTTGCTTGCGAGAATCAGATTCTTTCTCATAAGTACGAAAGGGTTCAGAATATCAGTGTTAGCACAATCCACTACGTATTGCTCTGTAATCGGTCATAGGCACCGAGTGTGTTCCTTACAGTGCAGTCTTTGCTGGAATGAATATCACATTACGCATTCATTGATTCTGCTCTAGAATCGGTCGTAATCATTAGAAATAGCTTGAGATGTCAATCATTAGTGTCAACACCATTCCTGAATTCCTCCCATCCACTCCGATTCCGGGGAAGTCTCATCAGCGTCTAGACATTGGCTAAATCGAGGTGTGTGTTCGCGTATTCCAGACATCAGAGAGGCGAAATCAGGAAGAATTCCTGGGAATCTCCACGTGGTTTGATAGGGAAGACAGAGTTGTGAGATAGTGTGCGAAATGGAGAGAGTGCATCATCGGCAGTGTGGCCGAAGACACTAGAGAATATCCTAAATCAAGACGAATTTCTTGGAATCTACGAATAACACGTGGTCTTGGTAGGCAAGGTCAGCACTAGGGAGTATCCTAAACATAAATCAAGAAGCTGTATTCGTATTCCGTTCATCAGAATGAGATGTTTGAAATGGAGAGAATATCTCATGATGAAGTCTCTTCATCTCTTCAGTTCTCAGAAATCTAAGGCATCGCACTCAGATGGAAGGAGACCATGAATACCATAGGCTTTCTGAATACACTCGTTCAAGGCGGAGAACCTTCTTGAACTTGGCACCGATATCATACTATGGTTTCTCCCTACCAGTGCTATTCCAGTATAGTTACTAGTAACAGTACACAAGAAACTTTTCGTCAATCAGTGAGACGAGTCGCACAAAGTTATGACATCTCATCAAAAATGGAGTATCTTCATCTCTCGTTCTTTGAAACGGACGAGATCGCACCCAAATGGAAGGAGGGAGAAATATTATTGAGAGAATTTGCACTCTCGCGCCCGTTTAGCACGTTGCCACGAACAATGGGGAGCTCTCGATAAGTTGTTCTCAATTTTGAGTATTCTCTCAAAGACAGAAGAGTGAGAGATCATGGAAAATGAAGAGAGTCAGCTTCGCGAAAGGTCGTGCTAGTAGGATAGACTGAGTCCTTTGTGCGCACGCCCAATTAGCACGAAAGGTTGCGGAGTAATGAGCTTCCTCTCGTTGCAAAGTTGCCTCTTTGTCCGTTTGCAGGCAAAGGTTATAGCACTTCTCGTTTTCATTGTCCGCCAGAGCGTGTGCTATGAAGAGAATCGGGAACCTACAAACCCCTGTATTCCCCGGACTATCGAGTGAAAATGAAATAAGTTTCATACCCTGAATGAAATGGTTTCGTGCTGGGTTGGCGGCTGGGGCTATGGGAATATTTGTAGTTCACCGGTAAAGTCCAGGAGTGTCCACATTCCTCATTCTTCCATCGCTTCACGATTACGGATGGAAAATGACGAATTACTCTCCTCATTTCACACCCTCTTTCACATGACAGAAAGGCTAGAGAGTACGCGAAATGAGGAGAGCGATCTCCTCATTCTTCCCTCCCTAGTCTGCAATCGTGTGAATTCCGGCTGTTCTCGGACCCGGAAGCGCCTGTTATGTCGACGAGAGATTTGTACTAAGTGAGGACCAGTGAACAGACGAGAAACGCCGGCTTCCCTCCTCTTCCTTCCTCCTCCTCTGACATCATTGGATGGATAGGGAAGGGGCAAGGCGAAAAGGAGGAAGATACATCATGGGCCGCATTCCCCAGTGGACCTCGTCTATTAGGCAGGGCGAGATAGCGTGTGGAAAGGAGAGAGCGAGGGCTCCCCAAAGACTGACATGCGCACACGTTTTTGGCGCGTTCGGACGTCCTCTCTAATTGGACGGACGTGACTCTCCTCGTTTTGCGTGATCTCTAAGCGGACCGAGGCGAGATAGCGTGTGAAATGGAGAGAGTGCGGTCATCAATGACGCGTGCAAATGACGCGACTAAACGACAAGGAAGAAACCTAGGGAGACGCTAAAGATAGATGGGGGATATCAGAGGCTTTTTGGACTAACAAGAGGGAGATGATGTGGGGTACAAGTGAGGGCCGGAAAGAGAATGGAGAGAGCATAGCAACGGGACCCTTGTCTAGATTCGAAGCAGCATGAAGTTGTGCGAAATAAAGTGTGTATCAGACCAATAAGTGTTTGAAAATTGGACAATTCTGATGAATCCGAAGTTGTAATAAAGGAGTAAAATTATTCCAGAAAACAACCGACCGCATCATCGGGAGGAGCGTGGTGTTTGCGGTCACTTATTGGATCAACAACTTCCCGTTCCATTTCGATGCTCAGCCGGAACTGGAGCGGTCAGTTTAGCTCAATTCGATTTTTCAGTATTATGCAAAATAGGGAGGATATTTCCGGTTCTCATTGACGAAAAAGTAGAACTGTTCCAGTGACCGACATTGAGATTTGTTTCACGAGTTTTTGACAACGAAAAATATCGCGAAAATTTTCTCATTCAAAAGTGAAAGTGAGGGAAAGAACACGCTGATAGACGAGCATGAATTATCTTTTTGATCACGAATTAATTGCAGTCGAGTAAGCAATCTACGCGAGGCAGCCGCTGCTGTCGGTGAGGACGAGGATATTGTTGCGACGCTGGACTGTAGCCAATTGTGAGTTATGAATCTTATATCCGAAAGAGAACTGTGAGTGAAAGCTGCTGCAAGATTGTATCCAAGTGCTTTCGAATTTCTGCCATGCTCGCGACAAAAGATGCAAGATAATGAATAGTGACGCGAATTAGTGAGGGAACTCGGCTGAGCGGGTGCTACAAACGGCTGGGAAAAGAGTATGAAATAATGTTCGTTGTAGACCCTCGTACGCGTGGATGCGCGCGCTCTCCGTGCGGCAGCCGGTGTGCAAGCAGGTTTGAGCTTTGATCTTTGATCTTTGGTATCCGAGATCATCCGGAACCTCTCCTGGTCCTGCACAATGTTAGACCGTTCGAAAACAAAGATTACTGTGAACGATAGAACGAACGCGGGAAATTTGGGTTCTCCAAATTTCCTGATGATGGAATAGAATGCGTTTCGTCCATTCAACAAAAGTGATGAACAGAGCAACTATAAGATAGGGAAGAAGCAGCTGCTGCAGCTAACAATCTATGATTTCTGATCACTCAGGTGTCCCTCTCCTTCGATCAATGGAGTCCCGAGGACCTCTCCAACTCCCTCACGCACATCGACTTCAAGATTCTGTCCAGAATTACGGTATGTTTTGAGTAACGACTGATCGATAACTGAATAAATTTGAAACAAACAAGGTACGCTAGCATCAGGGACTAACCCAATGAATCGAAAATTGCAGATTGCCGAGCTCAAGAAGTACGTGAGAGAAGGGAAGTTGCGAGAGGCGCCCGTGTTGGAAAGATCGATCACCGTGTTCAATGTGAGTTTCAGAGAGGAATGAATAAGATATAGACTTCAACTGCTTCAAGAACGTTTTTTTCGGCGTAAGCATATCAGAAATTACGAGCAAACGAAGCAAAAGAAAGCCAATCGTATTTCTAGAATTTTGTTTCGGGTGATAAATACGGGCTGGAGTTTCTGTAGTCCACTTTGCAATTGTAATAAACATAAATTCCCAATTCCAGAACCTGTCCAACTGGGTGCAGTGCATGGTGCTCTCGAAGCCGACGCCGCAAGAGAGGGCTGAGATCGTGACCAAGTTTGTGAAAGTGGGAAAGGTAAGCAGTAATTTCGAATTCTAAGCTTTTCTAAGAACTTATCGTCGATCACTTATAAGGATAGTCATCACAATAGTTAGGCTGAAAGCCATTGAAAATGACTCAAGAAAGGGCGGAGATCGTGACCAAGTTTGTGAAAGTGGGAAAGGTATGCAACACCTCTATCAATATTGCTAAACTCCGTTCTCTACTCTGTTCGACAAACCGATTGGACAGGATACAGTTCGAGTAATGCAAATAGCAGAATAGAGAGCCCATCGTGGAGACCAAGATCGTCTGTAGGAAATTGAAAGAAACCGCTTCTTCCTTGCAGTGTCTCAAAAAGCAACACAACTACAACACCCTGATGGCCGTGATCGGGGGTGTGACACACTCAAATATAGCGAGATTGGGCAAGACGCATGCGTTGTTGGCCAGTGAGATTAAAAAGGTAAGCTGGGTTCGAATGATCCGAAGTCTGGGAACCTTCTTGACTGTGGTTATTCGTGAAAAGTGCCAGGTTCATCATCCAATGAGTGTGGGATAAGTTGACAAAAAGAAATGTTGCGATGAGTGCAATGGTGATGCCTCAAAAAGTCAGTTCATCAATAATTTTCTAACTGTATAGGACCTCGCCTCCCTCTCGACCCTCCTCTCGATGCAGTCCAACTACGGGCAGTACAGGAGGGCGTTGGATGACTGCAAGAAGAAGCTGCACATTCCGATCATGTAAGATTGTCACGTGAAACATATTCATTCCTTGTCTCCAGTTAGCACGAAATGAATCAAAATGAGAGAGAATTCTCCTGGCGATTGTAGGCGCGTTTTGTCTTTCCGAACCCCGATTGCTGAATAATGTTTTTCATCTCGACAATCTAATTACCTTCAGGGGCGTGCACCTCAAGGACCTCATCGCCGCCTCTGTTGGGCTGGATTATGAGAAGACGGGGAGGATATCCAAGTGAGAACTTCCATCTGGTAGTATTCTCATCTTTGCTTGCCATCACATCCTAATCTGAGCAACTTTCTGTACAAAACGGTGAAGAACATGATAACCTAGGACGAGAGTTCAGTCAGTCAATGCGGTCTGCTTGCAGGAAGAAGCTGCACCAACTCGCCTCGACCTTCTCCCACTTCATGCTGTTCACGCACGCTACGTCGACGAGGAATCAGCTGCCAGATCCGAATGTGGACTTGATTAACACGCTCAAGGTTAGGGTCGTAATTGGCCTGTAACTATGCCTGTAAAATATGTTCCTGGGAAGGTTGGGATTAGAGCTAGCGACCCGAATGTGGACCAGATTAATACACTCAAGGTATGCTTCACATGCTATCTAAACAGCAACTGTCAAACAGATTGAGATCACTGTGGAAGGATGCACGAACTCATTCATAGTGAAACAAATCTGTTCCAGGTCTCGCTGGACATCCGATACAACGACGACGACATGTACCAGCTGTCGTTGAGGAGAGAACCGAGGACACTTCTTACGGTTTGTTATCGTACATCGTCCACATTTCCGAACAAATGTACTTTTTGTACATTTTGTACATTTCAAGCATTCGCTGAATTCGCAACGAAAAATTGTTATTGTTGTTTTATATTTTTTGTCGACCCTCAATTCCGGGGATCGCACGGCAATCACACGGTGAAATATTCCTTTAAATAGGCAAAATTTGAATGCCGTAAACGAAAATATCGCCATAACCGTCGAGCCGGCTTTTAGTGCACTCGCAATAGCCAAATCCCATAACAGCACTCCTTTTTTAACCGGTTTCAAGAAATATTTCACCGTATGATTGCCGTTCGATCTCCGGTATTGGGGGTGGACAAAAAATATAAAACAATAAAAACAATTTTTCGCTGTGTATTCAGCGATTGCTCAAAATGTACAAAATGTACATAATGTACATTTGTTCGGAAATGTGGACGAAGTACGATATTTCATCATTTCGAACACAGATAGTCGGTTATGTTTCACAAATCGATAGTATACCGTAAAGGGAATAGCTGGAAAAAAATCATTTCCCGATACCTAGCAATCGTATACCTACCGTATTGCAGTTCGAGCCATCCTCCAAATCGATCGTCTTCGCGGACTGGGCCTCGGGCGTGTCGGCAGTGCCGGACAGAGAGACGGTCGAGAAGCACATCGCGGCCATGGTTGATGCCGTGTTCAAGCACTATGATCATGACAAGGTACGTACATTGAATCTTCTTGACCTTTTTCTAGGTTTTAGATCCTAGATAAGTACGTTAGGATGGGTAGGCGCAGAAAATTAGAGGAGAAGAACATCGCTGCAATGGTTGATGCATTGTTTAAGCATTATGATCATGATAAGGTTAGTGAATCTGAAGACCAATCTGGTATGAGAAGTCCAGAAAAGAAAGTTTTGTGGGGTCTTCTGAGGCCGAAAATGGTGGGAATGGGGTAGAAACACATCGCTGCGATGGTTGATGCAGTGTTCAAGCACTATGACCATGACAAGGTAAAGATTTCGAAACTTTTTCGGGCCTTGTAAGGCCATGTGTCGTATGTAGGGAAGGATAGGTTAGAACTAGTAAAATAAAGTGAGAAACACATCGCGTTCAAGCATTATGATCATGGTAAGGTGAGCTGGGAATCACAAAAGTTGGGATCACAGGAATTGTGTCTGAAACAAACAATCTTCTCTTTTTCGACACAGTCAAAAAGGGACCCTTTTTCAATCTTCACCCAAATTAATCTGGTTCAATTGAGATGAGTTTCACAACGTAAATAATTGAATTCGCATCGATTGCAGGACAACTACATCAGTCAGTCGGAGTTCCGGCAGATCGCCGGCAACTTCCCATTCATCGATCCGTTCGGAACCATCGACGTTGATCGGTGAGTTCATTTTTTTGTTGAGAATCATCAACCCCTTTGCGCTCTCTCGCTCGCCGCACACAGGAGCTCCAGCACTCCCTTTTCATGAATATTCTTCTGCTCGGAAAGACAAATGTAGTTCATCACAATCTAACAATATTTCGTCTTCGCCTAACGAGGATTACTCATGGCGAAAGTAGAGATCAAAGATGACAAATAAAGAGTCTGCAAGAAGATACCTGGATCTGAGTAACGAGCAAAAGACAGTAGATCAAAGATCAACTACAAGTTCATCAGGAGAAAGATCAAAAATCAATCCTTCTCAATTCCAGGGACGGCCAGATCTCTCGTGTCGAAATGAACGAGTACTTCATGCGGATGAACAAGTCCAGCGACTTTCGGGCGGAATTCAAACACAATTTCCAAGAATCGTCGTTCATTGCCCCGACAACGTGTGGGAATTGCACCAAAGTGGTGAGTGATCGAAATTTTCTCGGAATGAATGATATAAGACTAATTATGGTTGCTAAACGGCGGAAAGTAAGCCTGATAGTGAATCAATCACTGATTCCAGCTCTGGGGCTTCTTCCGACACGGCTATCGCTGCACGGACTGCGGACTGGCGGTGCACGATAGTTGTCGGTGAGAAGAACTGTCTTTGATTATCCACGACCAATGATTAGGCCGTATTCTTGTGAACATAGGTTGAAAAGTATTAGAGGATCAATCAGATATCGTATTTTGATGATTGGCATTCATCACGTAGCCCGAAGAAGCTCAATGAGCTTCGTGAGACATAGTCGGTGAAAGAAGGAATATTCTATATTTGCAGAGACAACGTCGTAGCCGAGTGCCGGCGGAAGAGCAGCGACAAAGGAAGCATCGATAGTCGATCTGGTTCGGATTTCTTGCTATCAGAGTGATATTGCTACTGAAAGATGAACCCGAAGTATATTTCAGTGAAGACTCTAAATGCTCATTTCCAATGTCAAACGATTAGTTCTGAAATCATACTTTGAGTAAAAGCAAAGGTTATGGGTTGATTCCTTGCAGACAACGGGAAGGACTCCTCTCGCGGCATCACTGACTGGTTCTCAGCGAGAAATTCGTACAACGCCAGCTTTCGGAAATTGCTGGGGAGCGTTCGGTTCGTTTTCACTTCATTTTCAACAAGCTTTGAAACATAATTGAACGCTGTCGAAAACAGGAGAGAGATGGGGGCGTCCTTTTGAATCGGTCGATTTTCAGTTCGACCCGATACCGTACCTCCTCCACTCTATCGCAATCTCCCGAACCCCAACCTCGATCGCCCAATGACTGCAGCAAATCGGCGAGGTTTGTGCTGTTCTTTCTAGTGACCGTGTGGTGCGATTGTTTATCCTCAATTGGCTACTACAGCCAAAACGGTCTTGTAATGTGAAACATAACACTCCTCATTTCGACTCCGTCTCTCGGGCACATTTCTCTCTTATGTTTTTATTTGAAATGCTGCTGAACTGCCCCATTAGGATCGATAGCATCCTGCTTTGGACTAGGGTGGTTACTCAACATTTCACCTTCAGAGAGCACTCCTCCTTCCGTCTGCGTCTCTCGCGCACCTCCACTCCCACGAGGACAGCGAGCGAGAGTGCCGCGTGCTGTTACAAGACGCCCAGTGGGGAGTCGTGGTGAGATTATTTGAGTGTATTGCTCATTAGATTCTAGGAATTTGAGACAGAGTTTCATTCTAACATTTGTCAAGATGATTCCTGAGAAGAGTTGAATACGTTTCACAAGTTCGTGATCTGCTTGACCCTCAGCGAAGTGGATTCTGAGATGGCCTAATTTCAGTGAAACCCCTCCTCCCTCCGCCACACTCGCCTCACTTGCGTGCGAGGAAGTATTCGATGAGGATTCCGCATCTCCGGAAGAATCGGCCACTGGATGACGTCATCAAATGATTTTTTTTCTCTCGATCGGATAATCACAAGGCCTACCAGCTGAGAGGCTGCTGAAGGCGGCATCGTCTGTCATAGCAACGGTCCAAGTACATGTAAATACCCCTCTATCCCTCTCAGTCATAACTTATGCTGTTTCCTCTAGTCACTTGTTGTTCTTTTGTTGAAGCCATACTACGGGAGCAATGGATTTACTTTTCCAGTCGAACTTTTGGAATTGAAAGCAAAAATTTCAAGTTTAAATAGAATGAAAAGTCAGTCCATTGTTCTTCTACGGGCATTCCCTCTTCTCGGTTGTAACTTTAGTCAGAAACAAATTTGCCCATTTATTGTTCCGGTAATGCCCGATCTCACGAACAAAACCGCATCCCGATTGATTTCTGCATTCTGATGGCACGATTTGAAGCCCAAGGGCCATCTCAAGGTTCCGAGGGTTCCAATCCAAGCCATCACCCCTCCTCGCTTGCTTTATCTACCTGCACAACACACTCCGCCTCTTTCTCCCGCCTCTCATAAGCCACATTTCGGGTGCTTTTCCGATGATATTTGTTATTTATTCACTGCTCCAGGGTTAATTTTGATGTTGACTCTCTCGAGTTTGCCTGATCTCTAGTCGACTGGTTAGAGATCAAGGGAAATGGGGAGAGTCTTTTCAACTCTTTCGCTAATCCTGGTGATGCAGTTTCGAACAAGCACGACCCTCTTTCAGCAGTCGCCACTAATTCGTTGTACATCGAACGCATTTTATTGCTCGAAATAAAGTTTCAAATGAATTCTCGCAACAATTCTGATAGATTTCTTCACAAATTTGAAAGAACAGAATTTTGAATGAAAAATAACGAGATGAGCTTGGCGCATTCGCATAAGTGAAGCTATATTGAAAACAATCCTGACCAATTTGAATCAGTGGTCTCAAGAATTGAATATGTTTCACAGTGCTTTCAACAGCAATCGAACATCGAATACACTTTATTACTCTTTTGAGAAATAAATAATCACTGAACACCCGTGAAACGTGATCTGTAGAATTGCGGATATTTACAATAGCGAAGCAAAGACTCTTCCAATTGTAGAGAGTTCGGAAAATTGCTCGAAAATAGCACGAATCAACAGAAATTGGGAAGCTTTGGCATATTTATGATACGGGAAAGCTAAGGAGGCGACTAGAACTGGTTTTCGAAAGATCAAAGACCAAAGATCAAAGATCACAGAATGAGACAGCATGGCTTTCCCTGATCAGTCTCTGGTTCGAGCATTCCAACAGCGCCCAGGAGAGCGTCGTCAAATACCTGGAATGAAAAATTAAAACCTGGAATCAAAGTGCTATGAAACTGTTGTTGCTGTGAAACTCAATCCAATCAATTCCAGAAATCAAAGTTCCGACATCATAAACCGTTGCTCTGTTTCAGGCTAAGATTGGGCTATTGAATGAAATGAAATTCGTACCTGTTTCAGGCCCAGATGCGTGAGCGACGAGCACGCAATGTACTTGGCGCAGCCGAGCTGCAATTATTCTCCATTTAGACAAATAAAGTCAGTCCTCGACCACCTTCACAGCCGTCCGGTGGGCCTCCTCGTGGGATACGGTAGTCGATGGGTCAGCCTTCTCGAGCATGTCGGATTTGGTGCCGACCAGGATGACGGGGATCTGGAGAGGAGGGGTTGCATCATCGCGATGCAATATTTCGAAATGAAGTGCAAACTCTTCAGAATGATGGTCATTTGTGCACAGCAGATCAATGTTTCAGATAGGTTTCATCATCATTACTCAATGAAGTAAACACTCACTTTATCTTGGGCGTACTTTCGGATCTCCGGCATCCACACCATCTGACAGGCGTCTGGAATATTGAATGGATTTTACTTTGCAATGAAACAGATAAAAACTTTTGGTAATTCCCTACTTCCTCGGAAGGCCCGACGACTAGCACTGCGTTAGAAAATCTCGTCTCATGAATAATCGAAACGCATCCACTCTTCCGGGGAAGTAGAGAAATTCCAACTTTTTTTTAATCTATTAGCAAAAAAACTGAACGATTCAGTGCATCGAATAGTTTTGATTTTTTTGTGAACCATAACGAAAGAGTTGTAAGCAGAAACTCACCAAGCGACTTCCTATCCACGAGTGAGAAGCACAGCAGGAACACGTCTGTTGAAGGGTAGGACAGGGTTCGGAGGTGGGCGTAGTCTTCCTGGAATTAAGCAAACTTAATTGAAATATTTAGTTAATTCGGAATTTGAAATTTGTTCTCATCTCTACCCACGTCCTCCAATCTACGCAAAATCTCTATCTGAACGCTATCTGAATCCTACAGTGAAGATTAAACCCCCGTAAATGATCTGACTTCTCATCAATTTCCCCCCTCTCTCTGAAGCAATCCCCTACATTCTACAGATTAATTCATTTGATGGAGCCACATTCAATTCCTGCAACAATCCAACTCCCCATCGATCCCCCTCCTTTCCTATGCTCTAGTGATGTCCTCAGGCGCGCTCCATTTCCTCGTCTGATTCACTATCACTCCTCTTTCTCTCTCCGGTCTCCCCGTTCCGTGCACTCACTCGCCGTTTTCTCTGCCCCCTCTCCTCGTTTCTCCTGCTCTCTCGCCTCTGAGACGATCTGATTCTCCCCATTCTGCATGCTACTCAGCCAGGACGAGAGAGCATGGGAAACGAAGAGAGTCAAACTTCTCCTAGTTGTGATCTCTCCTAGTGCAAACACTGTGCCCTAGAGGGCAAATGGAGAGGAAAAGTGATCAGATGGAAAAGTGAGGGAAGAGGAGAGTGGGAAGAGAAAGAAAGAGATGAGGAATCAGAGGATGTGACCAGAAGAACAAGCAAGGATGAGCAAGATGTTCCAGGTTTGAAACGTATTCGAAAATCGTTTTCTATTTCAAACTCAAAGCAAAAAAGTACTCACTTGTCCAGCCGTATCAAACAGGTTGACGGTGTATTTCCTGTGCTGAATTGTGATATTTATCGCCCAGTTATCGAAGACGGTAGTGTTGTAGTTAGGGGAGAAGGACTTCTGCGTGTAGGCGAAGAGGAGACTGAAAACAATATGATTAATGCTACATTAAAAATATACAAGATAATAATTTTTAAAAAGCTATTTGGAAAACAATGCTCCTCTGAATCGCTCATTTTCTCATTCATGGACGCTCTCTAGAACCACCAGCACATGTGCAGCGGTGTCCGAGTGGTTAAGGAGTTTGACTCGAAATCAAATGGGCTCTGCCCGCGTAGGTTCGAATCCTGCCCGCTGCGAATCTTTTGCTCCTATTTTTTGTGTTCAGATAATTCTTTTGTGTGCTCAAAACGGCTCGGAGTCAACTACAGAAGGAAAGCGAGTAAGTGGATTACAATGTTTTGTTTGCTAGGCTGGAAAAAATCGAGTGGAGTTCGAGAGATCAGCACTAAAAAATGAATAGAAGATCGGGAAATCAATTATTAAAAAATAGGAAAATAATAGAAACCTCGTCTTTCCCACGTAAGAGTCTCCTACGACGACGAGCTTGAGCCGACCCGTATCCATGGCGGGAGACGGTAGATTATCGATCGGATTCAGGGCGAATACGGTAGGCGATTACGGTGCTGGTCTAACGGTGCTGGGATCGATCGATCAGAAGGCGACGGGCAGGAGAAATCTGAAAGCGATTGTTTCAACGAAGGTCTGCAATGGAATTATGCAATTCAATGAGCACGGAATAATACGGGTGAAATCCATCGGAGAGATATGAGAAATAGGAAAGAACTCAATGAGGGAGATAGAGGCTGCACAATTATCTTTTACAGGAGCATTGGTCTTAAAATGATCTTGCCACAATCATTCGAACAAGGCAAGAAAGACAAGAACACGACCATTGACAATTATGCATTGGTAAGAACCGATCAGCTCGCGAAACGAAAAGGACTAATTCACGAAAGCGCTAGCGGGTGGTGTTTCAATGGCAGTGCCCATTGACAAGGTTGGCGGAGTGAATCGGGCCAATTGCAAGAGAGGGAAGGGCAGGGAGGCAAAGGAAGGGTCAGAGAGTGCTCGAATAGGGGAGAGCCAAGCCATTGCTTAGAGCTGGGGCGAAACCAGATCGGTGCGTGAGGCAAGAAGACTGGGATGGGCCGCCTCTTGAACCTCTTTGCTCACTTGCTGGTCAGACAGGGCGAGAGAGAAGGGGAAAGTGAGAGAGTAAGGATGAAAGTATGCTTCGGCAGTTCATTCGAGTGAAATGAACATGCGCTGAATAGCATCCGCAAATGTTGGGCAAAGAAGCGACTCGGATCGACTCGGACATTTCGTATTGTTATGTAAGAAGTTGATTGGATGGATGATCGCACAGAATGGTTAACCTTTGTTCCATGCGAGTAGATGATTACTAATGAACTACTAATGAAGAAAAGGAAGTAATTGGACGAAGTTCAGGCGATTAGACAATTTTTCTGTCGTTTGATGTTGTCTGTCATAATGCCGAAATCGGCTAATGTAAATTGATTATGTACATTTGAAACATATCGAAAAGAATACGACAAGAATGATTCGCGCGAAACGTAAAGGAATACGCATACCATAACATACTCGTAAACACGAAAACGACGAGAAGAGAAACTGCATTCATGAGAAATACTCGTACCATTACGGAGAATGTTTTCGCAGCAGTGCTTTGTAGATCACGGGGAGATAGCGGTGAATTAGCAATTACTTCAGCGCAGTAGGTAGTTCTGGGGAACTGGATGGCGCTTACGAAAGGTGTAAGGGCGCCTTCATCAGTGATTCTCTAGGTGCAATGTCAAATATAGGAAGCCTTTGGCATAACATGATTTACCCAAGTTGAATCTACCCTAGTATCGATTCGCTCTTTTATCTATTGATCAGAGGAGTAAAGACTAGAAAACATTCGAGAGCATCGAGGCTAATTGGGATTATGAAGGATCTGGGACAGAGAGAGAGGGGATTAGGTGTTTGGAACTGGTCCAATCAGTCAGTCAGATTAGTTCCGGTAAATCTTGGTAAATATCATGAGAATACATCATTTATAAAGCCAGTATCATAATTCCATCATTCCTAATTTCCAAACGCAGGTTTGATGGTCGGAGATGGACGTTAGATTCTCTTTCGGGGAACTAGAGAAATACCCTTTTCGAATAGTAGATACGCCGCGGAATTCAAAGTGGAAACATGAAGGGATTATTGCGCGTAACTTTATTCCTGTAAATCCTACTCAACTCCTACCCTCAGCTCCTCCCGTAATGTGACAATAATGACAATACGACATTTTAAAAGTCTAGTTTAGAAGTCAGGAAGGACAGTTTTCGAATTGCAGATGCGCCGCCAAATGGAAAAGAGATTATTGCGCGTGACGTTAGAGAGAGCGGGGTCGATGATAAGTCTTATCGAGTGAATCGCGAGAGATGATTGTATATTATGCAAGACAACACAGTTGTTGAAGTATAATATTTATTATATATGAATGGGGGGATCCCATTACAATGCTTCCCTTTCTTCTCCAACTTAATCCGAAGAGCCGCCAGTCAAATGCGAAATGATGTGAATCGTAAACAAGTTTGTTTTCCTCATTCGCACGTAGGCTGGCAATATAAAAGGGGGGCGATC
>LS492677.1:78488-91456 GCA_900490845.1 Pristionchus japonicus | reverse complement strand
TGTTTTGAGTAAATCGGGAACTTCCCTTGGTGGGAATGGCCTGGAATGAAATGAGACTCACTTCCCCCTCAAACCACCTGTTTTTGCCCTCAAAACTGACTCATTCCTCCCCTTCCTCTTCCATTACGCCTTTGTTTTGAGTAAATCGGGAACTTCCCTTGGTGGTAATGGCCTGGAATGAAATGAGACTCACTTCCCCCCTCAAACCACCTGTTTTTACCCTCAAAACTGTCTTATTCCTCCTCTTCCTCTTCCATTACGCCTTCGTTTTGAGTAAATCGGGAGCTTCCCTTGGTGGGAACGGCCAGGAATGTGAGGAGACTCACTTCCCCCCTCGAACCACCTGATTTTGCCCTCTGAACTGGCTTATTCCTCCCCTTCCTCTTACATTACGCCTTCGTTTTGAGCAAATCGAGAGCTTCCCTTGGCGGGAACGGCCAAGAATGAGAGCAGAATCACTTCCCCCCTCGACCCCTTGATTTCCCGCTCTAAACTGATTTATTCATCCCCTCCTCTTCTATTACGCCTTCGTTTTGAGTAAACCGGAAGATTCCCTTGGTGGGAATGGCCTGGAATGAGAGGAGACTCACTTCTCCCCTCGAACTACATGATTTTACCCTCTAAACTGGCTTATTCTTCCCCTTTCTCTTCCACTACGCCTTTGTTTTGAGTAAACCGGAAGCTTCCCTTGGTGGGAATGGCCTGGAATGAGAAGAGACTCACTTCTCCCCTCGAACCACCTTGATTTCGTCCTCTAAACTGACTTATTCCTCTCATTTCCTTCCATTCCGCCTTCGTCGTGCGTAAATCGAGATCTTTCATTGGTGGGTTCGTCCAGATATGATAAAGGAGTCTATTTCCTCTCTACCCCTTGATTTTGCGCTCTAAACTGGCTTATTCCACCCCTTCCCCTACCGCTTCAACGTCGATTTGGCACCATTCGGTACAATCTGATATCTGTGAAGAGACTCAAACATTGGGGCCTGAATAGGGCCGTTTGAATAGGGTTGCGCACACTAGACTATCTTGTTAGAAAAATATGGCACAGCCCGATGCATGTTCGGCAAGGATCTAAGCGCAAAGCGAACCACATACGTACAATTCTAATATTCTCAGACCAAGTTCTCATTCTCGACGGATGATGAAGAGGCGATGAAGGCTAAGCTGAAGGGACACAACAAGAAGAGAGTACGTTTTTATCGCACAAGGCTATTTTCTGTATGAGTTTGTCTGCGAACTTGAGCAGAAATTACCTATGATTACTTTGAGTTTACAGTTAAGAACTAAAATGGCGCATCTTCGTCTTTGTGCCTGGGCAAGAATCGCATCAGGGAGCTTTCAAATAGAGTTTTTACAGTTTTTAAACTTTTTTAAAAACTTTTTTAGCAATTAGGGTTTAAAAACCCTAATTGCAGGTCTGCTCCAGATGCCGACAAGTGATCAAGGCTGGCCCAATGCAGTATTTGATGGTGCCTGGATTCTGCCACAAAACTTGCCCTCCAATTAGCAGATTGTCAGTTCTGATGAGAAAAAATGAATCAAGAAAGAAGTGATTGGTTGACCCAACTTTGGTTTTCGATTGTTAGTGTTTAGTTTCATTGTTGGCACTTAGAATTCTGTAGTTCTTCCCAAATCGATGCCGACTAGCCCGATGAATTCGTGTGAACATGATCCCAACCTAGTTTCTTTTTCTCTGCGGACACAACTCCCGGTCCCGGACATTTTCCGGTTCCCTAGTGCCCTTCATAGGTTATGCTCCGTCGATCTATATGTTTCTGTTTATTATGATGCTACTTATTGCTTATGCTATTGGCATTATTATTGCTTAATTTTCGAATAAATAAGCTTTCTTTCGCTTTCTCCTTCGCTACTAATCCATAATTTGCTCGGTGGCAAATGCTGACGTCATCGATATTCGTTTGTTTGATCCTCAGTCGCAGAAAATAGAACAGGCTAGATAATTTGAAAAAATATTTAATAATCCTGCTAGCTTATTGCCATCTACGAAGTAACCAAAATTCAAATAAATTTGACAGTCCATTTTGTCTTTCATGCAAAGCGTCATCATAGCGCCCGAAAAGGAAATTGGTAATGACTAGACAACGCAGTAAATAGGACTGGAGAAAGGTGGGCTTAACTGAATGGCTCGTTGTGATTAGGCCTAGCAGTATCCTCCCGCGAGCTCAGTATAGAAGCCTCAACCTTCTTCCTTCTACATTCCTGCCTGTTCTTCTCCTTCTTTCTCTTCTCTAATATGAATGAGCATTCTATTTTTGCTTCGTTTGTGAATCAATGGAGTGAGTCATGGAATGTTGAGAGGGGGCGAATGATAACATCATCGCCCTATACATTTTGTGTTCACGCTATAAATACAGCTCGTCGAAGAAATTCTTTACTTACTCCCATTTTACCCCTTCGAATTGATTATAGTTTTATAGTGATCTAACTTTTAAAGTTTTGCTTTCAGATTGTTTACTCTACATGTAAACAGCATTCGCTTACTCGAGAATTAGTACGCTCAGCAACATCAGCCAAATGGTGAGCGGAAAAGATAGCCAACGTTCTTTCTACATTCTTGCCTGTTCTTCTCCTTCTTCTCTTCTCTAATATGATAGCCATGCACACTGAACGCACTCTTGAACTATTTTACGTAAGCAAGAAGATCTCGTTTGTTTCGTAAATCGTCGAATAGCTGATTTCATCTTACAGATCACAATCGTATCACAAGAACCAATTCTCTTTGACGAGGAAACATTGGAATCGACTGAAACTTAGTTGACGAGCAGAAGTTGTCAAGAAAGCAAATGCTTACGATTTCGTGAATGAACTCGCAAGAAATCCGTTGCGTGTATGTTGAAAAATGAAAGAGAGGGTGAGCGATAAATTTGTGTTGATACCCCAATTAAGAACAATAAAAGCTGGCATTTTGAAATTTCGGGTGAACACAGTCCTTCCTGCTGCAGGAATCGCCAATAGAGCTGCCTGATATATTCCTTCTCCTTCTTCAAGATATTCAATAAGCAGGTCAAGCTGCATAATGAAGAGATCACATAATGATCCTTATCACGCACTAGTCAATGATCACATTTGTAGTATTGTAATTTGTTTGTGTAATTGAATAAACGAGTAATCTTCCTTGAACAACAAATATTTATGTGAATATGGAAATCGTATATCATAACTTTCATCAAATGAACATGGTTTGAGAGTTTTAGAAAATGAGCAAGCATAGCTTGTTGCTTTATCATGAACGGAAAGGGTATATTTATTGTGCAATAGTCTCTTTTGAGACAGCATCGAGGCCGATAAACTTCAGTTTTCGAAGTCTGAAAAATATTACATCTCACCGATTTTTGCGTTCAAAATCATCCAAATAATCATCAAAAATCACACACTTAGTCCAAATTCTGTTCTGGAGCTTGGCACTAAAAGCAAGCAGTGAATACGCCGGGCTTCCAACGATTATCGTAGTGAGAAAGACGAAGATGCAGACGTTTGTCTCGAGCTGAGAATTCGATTGCTGTCTGGCTATGAGATTAGATCTCGGAATATTATCCGCAATCTATTAATTCTACACAACTTTGCATCACTTCAATAAAAAGACATGTACAATGGAGTGACGTGGTCTCGTGGTTTGATCTCAAGTCAAGAAGATAATACTTACAGGAATTATGGGAGTCATAGCGATGAGTGAGTAGACAAGGAAGATTATCTGAGAGTGGAATATAATTAGTAGGATCGCGAATAAGATTACTTGGATTACGATAAATTTAACAGGATTTTCATGTAGTTACTTTAATTGTGGGTGAAACTCAAAACGTGTTCTCTTTCTGCTCTATTGCAATGTTTGCTTCCATATCTATTTCAAACGAACCTCCAAACTGCATACAGTAATCGCAACTTTCGTGAGGACTATCTGTGTCCGCTTCTTGTTCTTAGCCATGACTGTTGAGATTACTTGCTGGAATATCCCCAAACTCTATACTTTCAAATCATATTAGCCTACCTTGATCTTTCGTATTTCTCTTTGATAGGTGAATATAAGAAATCCATAATTTACAACAATGATCGAAGAAATTAGAGACTGCACAATAATCGTAGCCAGTTGATGATCGGAGATGACATTGTACTGAAATGAATGGCGTTGGAGTAAAATTACATGAATACGAGAACCTGGATATATTGACCAGTTCCCGTTCCTTTCACCCAGTGTGCGTCTACAAGAAATCCCGAAACGAACGCAAGCAGATTGACAGAAACCAGCAAAATTAGCATTTTTCGAACTGCTTTTCTCGAGAATATCTGAAAATATCAGGGTTTCAGTTCTATTTCAAGTACTCACGCACCTTTACATGCTTGTGCGGAGCCAAGACTGCAGTGACTCTATGGAAGGAAATGAGGAGGTCGGTCAGATTGGTGGACATTCGCGAGCCCCACGCGATCGCGTTCAAAATCTACGGTATTGTTCATTCTACGGTATTATTCTAGTGGTTTCGATAAGTATGCACTGACGTAATTCATTACTTCATTATTGCTCCAATCACTACAACATCATTGTTTACCTGCGCATCGAAAGTGCTCATAGTTAAGGGAATCCAGTCTTGTAGGATCAGAATGTAGACAAGGTTGCTGCAGAGCGAAATTAGGTCTGAGCAACCGCCAACCTATGGAATAACTATTCACAACTTTCAAAGTGCATAATCGTTACCACAACAATTGCATAGAACGTTTTCTCAAAGCCGCAGGCATGGCGAGTGGTGAGAATGATGTAGATGACAAAAGCATATGACGGGATGGTTATGGCCGTGATAATCAGAGACAAAGGCAGAAGTAAACTCTCAACTATCCCAATAGATGATTTGCTCAGCATCACGAGTCAAGGATAGTTGGAGTCGAAGAGTTGGAGATAACAAACCTCTGAGATTCATCGAATAAGATACGCGTCATTGAGCAGATTTCTTGTTGAAGATCACGCAAGGCATGGACTCTTAGTACGACGCAAGAGATCACTCTCTTCATTTTGCCTGCTCTCTTGCACCTATAGTCAGAGTGAACCTTTGTGAACACAAAGAGATCATATATTCATGCCATAATGGGGCATCAACATAGATGTTTTCTCCGATGTAATTTCATTTTTTGGTCTTGGGAAGAATCCTCATTTTTTTCGTTATGACAGCATGGGAGAAAATCAAATGCTGATTCATGGTATACAATAGAAGTTCTTAAGAAGATGCTGGGTTAATTACGACAAGGACGAGTAAGAGCGCAGTGTGGACAGAGGGATTGCAGCCGTCCACGGAGCATGTCATAGTAGGCAGTGGAGAGTTGTTCTTGACTGTGTTGAGGTGTCTCGATGCCATCAAAGGTGACGTCACTCTCCATTGAAGTCACCGACGTTGCGTTGAGAAGAGTGGCGAGCTCGTCGTAGTACTGAAGGAAATCTTAGTATCTAGTAGAGTTTGAGATGTACGGCTACCCGGGACATCCGGAACACGCGAGAAGAGTGAATTACCCGGGGTAATGCAAATTACCATCACATTTTCGTACTTCATTTTCCAGGGTAACTCTGATTTTTCACTCCTACTCGGTCGGGTCGGAATTACGCACCCCGTATTACAAGATCTAGAAACTAGGACTCATTTACGTTCGAGAAGCTCTTTATTATTCTAATTCCCATTTAGAATTCAAACACTCACTATCACATGATAGAACTATTGCAACCGAGACAATGTAGCTGCAAGTTTGCTCATTGTCTCAGACATGTGAACCTGCCACTCCTCTTCAAGCATTTATATCTGCCATGTTACCTATCTAATAATTTTTATTCTGCAATATTACTCATCCACTACACTCTGAACACAGTCGGACGTTGTACGTTTCTGCTCAAAGGGTAGTTGTTTGATCTCGAGCTCAGACAAAAATACATTCAACAAGGTCAACTGTTCGAAGTTCAAGTCTTTAGTAAAATATATTTGGGAATCCTTCTGCAATACTCTAAACACTAGCCAAGAATTAAATAAGAAGTCAAGATCACTTGCAATGAGTTCATGCGTAAACGTTTTTCCCATTTCTACCAATGTAGACCTGGCTTGCGATACACTAGTGCGTACTATATCGGATGTTGCACCTAATAATTTATTTACGCCCGAGGCGCGACGAGATCGAAAGTTGCATAGAAATGGCTTAGTTGTAGAGGGTGAGGGGCTCTTCTGTGTTGGACGAGTTGAGGCAAATACCTCATAGATTCCTTCGTCGTCGTCCAATTGACAGGGTGAGAAGAGGCAGCAGAGAGTGAGCATCGTCACTGTAATTATTCAATTTTATTTTTCTATTTTTCTATTTTTCTAGTATTTCTTAATCATCCGGCACAGCTTCTTAATAGTCAAATATCGAGGCCATGAATTACCTACCATGTTGTTTTTTGTTTGTTAATTTGTCAAATAATTACCATGAATTTGCAACCATCGGAATCACATTTTCGAAATGAAAGATGAAACTCACTGCAGAGAGACGCGTACACGATCAGCAGGAAGAGGAAGAACCTCATCTGGAATTATTTGAGTTATAATATTTATAAACTCTCGCTGATACTAATGGCGAGAACCCCAGTCAATGATAAGAATAATGCAAATTAATGCAACTTTCGAGTAATATACAGAAGGGATGGGCTGTCTACGGAATCCCATCTAGAGGAAGCTCATAATTTCGGTGCATATCATCCCATTTGCCCCCTCCCATTCCATTATTCCGCCCTCGGATCCAGCGGCTTTTTTACGCCCTCGGCTCTTAGACGCACCCATCCAGTTTTTCTTGACTCCGACGAATGCAAATTACAACTTTCGAGTAACATGAGCAAACGAGCTCGTCTCATTTGCCGGTCGCTCTCGCCCTCTCTGACTGACTAGGGGCTAATTGAACGAAGAAAACCAATGAACATCTTCCAATGAGAGCCATTTATCGATCCTTTTGTATTTCGGTTTTGTTGGGAACATCCGGCAAGACAGTTGAACGAGAAAACAAACAAACCCTTGCACGCCTTCCACCTTGCTGCATAGGCCAACGTCCGAGGCGAAGCCGGAACATTCGTAGAAGATTTAACGTAGGAGAACAGCAGGAGTCGAGAGGAATTGAACGCGAGAAGAAAGGAGAAATGAGAGTCCATATATCCCCTGCCGAAAACCGCAAATGGAACCCGTGATATAAATCTACAAAGAGAGTGCGGCACTGACGCGTAAAGGCCTCAATTTCAGTGCGGACGCTCGATTTATAGAGCGGGGATCTTCAAAAGGGGTTTTGGAGAGTGGTGAGGTGATGATAGGAAATAACTTAAATACGGGGTGTGTTAATGAAGGCCTCGCTCTTAGAAAGACATGTGAATCTGCTGTGTTGTGCTTGCAAATGAACATTCCAAGCTCGAAGGCATTGATTACATACTTGTTTACCGAACAACTCTTGAGTTCGATTGAGCGATTGTGAATGAATTCATGGACAGGAAATTGATTGCCTTTTTTCTTTGACGCTCAAGAGTAAATTAGTAGCGAAGACTAGACTTGTGTGTCATCAATAATTATTCAGCTAGACCGGTTGTCAAAAGACATTTGTCAAACTTGTAGAGGTGGAACAAGTAGATTGCACTCAACACAGAGTCAAGAAGACTGTCTGAACATTGCAGAGGGGAGTCCTCAGTAGACCTTCCAGCAGTCGAGGCGATCTAGAGGAAGATGTGCCAACCAAGTCGTCCCTACCCAATAGTGTGCCCTCTGTCTTCCTTCGGTGCATGGATGTTCCAAGTCAAGGCATTCTTTTCACTCACATATTTATCAACACGGTCGGGTAATCGGTTCGGATTAAGTTTTGGGTCAGTGGGACAGTTTGGTGCTTCTGTTAGCTCAGTTTGCACGCTGATCGGAGAAGCGACGAGGCTTGAAGGGAGAAGTCTTCACGGCGTTGACCGTAGAACCTGTGATGACGTCAGATCAACGGGTAGCAGAATATCCGAACCTTGACCGCCTCTCTTGTCATTGAACAGCCACGACATTCTCGCTGCTTCCTGCGGGTCTTCCTCCTGCCACTTGTGATGATCGAAGTCCGGGGATAGTCGATAGATCATGGCAGAAGAGCAGAGGAAGAGAAGGAAGAGGAGGACAACCGGCTTCATCGCTGGTCGGTATGAGCAAAGACTGAATGGGTTCGGCCTTAGAGCCGAGGGCGGAATGGAGCTGCGAGAGCCGAGGGCGGAATAATGGAATGGGGAGGGGGCTAATGGAATGATATGGACCGAAATTATGAGCTTCCCCCAGACGGGATATCGCAGACAGCACATCTTTTCTGTTTACGACGGAAGTGGGGTAATTGGATAGACTTCAACCTAGCCAGCCCGATATGATAAGGCAAATTGAGTAGGAAATTGGACTGTGGCTGCTCTCCTACTTCTCCAATAGTTGATCAACGGAACATGAGTGCAATTACTTTACTTTATTAGTAATTAGTGGAATTGTTGATAACCGGGATTGAGCTATGGTCAATATTTGGCTGCCGAGGCTGGCATTATTTGTCCAGCTCTATTTGATCCAATGGTTTTGGATTCTTTACTTGTATGACGCCAGGAAATGCAGAAGCTGCAACAGTTATGTGTATTTCATGCTTAATAAAAACGAAATTACTCCCTGTACGGTCGAATGTAGGCGATTGTAATCATCGGCGCGAAAGCAGGGCCGAATGCGACAGACTGAATTGTAGTATTTTTAATTTAATTTTTTTATTTTTCTTATTTTTCATATTTTAAATGACTCTCTCACTACTTTCAAGATGTGAACAATGAGCCATTGGCGCATAAAATGTAAGGAACTGACTTCCATGATGAAAAGTTCCATAAGCGGAGAGCGAACAATGTCTAGAGCGCCAAGAACGTAGCAAATTACTCCGCCAGAGGAGAGCAACGGAGAGATACACTGGAGTGTCAGTACCTGTGATGTGAAACTTCAGTCGTTTCACAATGAAATAGTCCTACCTGTACGAAATCAGAGTGCAACTTGAGTGTTTTCGGGGACATGCTAGCAATTGAGCGAGAAAGAACACGTATTATCTGAAAAGCACAAACATTTTAAATGTTTGATGAATTATTAGGAATAAGAATTTCCTTACTTTGTATCGCAGTAAGAGGGCGGTGCCTACAATCGGGGCCATAATCAACAATATGTAGATTGTTGGAATGAGAACAAAAGGATCGAGAACATTGAGTTGAACTGATGCTGGCATTAACGACAAGACTCAGACGAGATTGAATACCTCCCAAATCGTAATCTCGGAGATCGTATTCTGGAAGAAGTCTAGCAATGATGGGGAGCGCTTTTTCGGTTGGCGTGAGAGAAAATAGTACAGGCACCTTCAAATTGGTTATCAGAAAAGGGTACTCGGTCATTCTCCCCATGAGGAAGATACTGGGGATTCTTCTTAGTGTAGCAATGGAGAAAGCGAGATAAGAGACGGAGTGATGAGAGATCTTTTTTATCATCGTTGTTGAGACGTTTCGGACAAACTATCCATCATCAGTTAGGTTGTCGCCCATTCTAGCCTTTACTCTTTCATGTGATTAATACTACTCCGTCTCTTCTCACGCTTTCTCCATTGCTACACTAAGAAGATTCCCCAGTTCAAATTGGTTGCGATTCGATCAAAGGACATACATATGCTGCCATATTCAGGGCATATATCGCGATGCAAACCGCGATTATGTAGCTGCTTTTAGGAGTTGAACTGAAAATTGTCGAAATATGGACGGACTCCATATAAAAGTGTCGGAGTTTGGGCATGGTCGGACTTTATCGGAAGAATGAATGTGAACTCTTGTTACAGGAGAAGGACGGTGGCTAGTCACTCTTCCAATGAAATGAGGAAGTGTTTACGATACTACTTCACTCACCGACTCAAAATGTACAATCTAAAGGCGAAGGAGATCAGGCAAAGTTGAATAGAGCACGTACAAGAGAATAAGATACAGCAATTGCCTGTGAGAAAACACATTTTTAACGATATGAAGACAAATTTCGAAGTGGCTCTGATTTTGAAAATGTATGATAAGGTTTTTTTACTCACAAAAAAGGCAGTAAAAGTGAGATATTAGTGTGCAAGGACCAAGGTAGACATGAACATTCGTTAAGGATTTGGATATTAATCTGAAAACTGGAAATAATTAAGACCACATTTGAGAAAGGCAAAGGCTACTCTATTTGCCCGTCCAATCGCGGTAGCCTGGTATCCTACCGACAATCTTGCATATCGACTTGGGACTCATCTACGAAAAGAGACACGAAAACCACCTCATCATCAGTGAAAATTCGCAAAGACAAGAGAAAAGCTCGACAGCGGCCGTGAATATGAGAATAATCTTGTATGAACTGAAAGGAAGATCAAAGGGATGACAACCTGAACACTCACCCCAGACTTGGTGGAGACCGGAACATAATCGCCAGAAGAAGATATGCATTTGCCAAAGCACCAGATAGATCGATAACGGAATGGAAGACAAAAGTGATCAAATCATGTGAGGGAATGGGAGAAGGTAGCATTGAGTGAGACTTGATGGATGTGGAAACACTCTCAGCAACTAACTATTTTGATTGAGATATGAGTGGATAATATACCTGACATACTGCTACAACACACAGCCACGTGATAGCTACAACACGTATTTTAACTACAAAAGTAGCCATAAACACATCAACCACTACAATTACTGTTTGTTGATCAGAGAAATCTGCATATTTCTAAGAAGCATAAAATGGTTCAAACATATTTTGCCCAGATGGATCTTTATCAGCTCAATTCTCTCAACTGTAAACAATAAATTCGTGGCGTCGACCCCTTCTCCTCCCCCTTAATCGCCCTTCTTCACACTTCGTACACACTGTACGGGTCGAACATCCAGCTGTTGTTTGCCTTCATTCCGAACCATTGGTACGACTCTGAAAATGAACGGATAGGAGGGTTTTGCTTTGGATTGTACTTTCGAAATGTAGAAGAGTGCAATTCAGAGAGGTTACACATCGATTCGAAGGTTGATGGTATGTAAAAGGTCTAGGTGAACTCACTCCGATCGAATTGAGTCGTGCCTCTCTGCGTTTTGATCTGCACTTTGTAGAGTCGACGATTGACCTAAATTATCTCCAAGATTTCTTTCTATTCTAGGCCATTCACCAGCCTCTGAAAATGCTCAAACATTCGAGAATACTAACTCTTTGTTTACGTCTGCGCTCTTTCTCAGCGTCGAATGTGTGGCAGACCCAACATGAGATGATGATGGACGCAATCTGATGAGAATTCCAGCTGAGTTTTAAGCGATTTAAGCTGAGCTGAGGTCGATAATGTACAAGGCACTACTGCACATCTCCAAGCATTTTTAATACCCCTTTAGTCACCATCCATTCCCGAGCGTGCCAAATTTGTGTAGGGAATTACTCGAGAGGTGCAGGAGCGCTAAAAATATCGTGAAGCATTTACTCACGAAGAAGATGACCATTACTGCTTGAGCGATGGCTTCAGCCTCGTTTGGCTGCATTACTGGTTGTACCTCAAGAGACCAAGAATATTGTGAACAATACTCAATCCAAGCAAAGAAGCGCGTCGATACAGCCTATGCGTTTCGCCTTTTCGAAAATACCCAAATCAGAGAGCGAATCAGACAGAGACCGCTAGATGTTATTATGTTTCTCTGTTTCTGGGTGCGGAATAGCGAAATTGGATTGACATGTCGAGAGCATTAGAGAAAGATGCCAGTGCGATGTGCTAATTCAATCTGAGATAATGGAGAAATTCTTGCCCGGTCGAATTCGGTCTGAAAGCTTGTGAAAAGAGAGTGAAAACAATAATTTGCTCTAGTAGAATCGCGGTGACTAACGGCATATTGTGAGTCCTGAGGACGGATCACATTAGGCAGATGAGTAACCGAAGACGGCGCACATTAATATCCCTGTAAGTTTGCCTCCAGAAGCACGAATCTTGGGTGCCTGGATGAAGATCCAAACAAAATGTAACAGCATCAACAATCTTCAGAAACATTAGTAACCTCTACTACTAGCGTTCTGCCTTTTCTGCCACATTCTCACCAGCTAAATCATTGACAACATTGTTGTGAACCGAGGAGGACCATGCGAGACAGTGAAGAGCAAGGAAAAGGACCATATTACATGGAGAATTATAAAGAATAATGGAAACCTTTGATGCACAATGAACAGTATCCGTGAAGAACGCCATGAGGCGGACTACAAATTACGGTAGCGCACTGTTCACTCCGAGCGATTGTTTGGATCCTCCCTTGAGTGTTTCTGTGTGGCTCAGCCTATCTAATCTCTTGAGCGCCGGGAAAAATAGCAAGCGGAACTGAGAATCGGAGATGCGGAGATTCAATTATCCGTACAAAATTTATTAATTGTTTTGGATTTATATAACTGGGAAGAAGTGAGCAATCCATTGATAGGCCATTTCAGAGAATTATCCTTTATTCTTTCTAAAAAAAATCTTGGAACAACTTGATCTAATCCATCACTCTTCATCAAATTCATGATTCCATGCTTTTTTATTTAAGAATTCTCTAATGTTTTCTCTCCGAATCATGGAGGCAATTTTCGGGAAGTTCTTAACGATCTCTTGTCTCTCTCCACCAGACAGGGCGAAATATGTGACGACGTACTCCTTAACCTAAACTTGTCTTTTACATAATATACGAAATAGCTGAACGAACGTTCTTTTGAATCTTATCAGCTTCCTGAATTTCTTTCCAATCATATTTCATTCCTTCTCTATTCATGTGGTTGGCGAACGCAGCGAGAATCTAGAAAAAAATAGTTTTTTTATTTGCAGGAAAAGAGTTGTACCTGTCGGACTAACTTCTTCGGCTCAGGGCTCAGTGAATTAAATCTATCCTTGATTAGATTGCCCAATTTGTATGCCATTTCAATGTATTTGTTGTC